>CAUYQV010053435.1:0-14403 GCA_963574575.1 Galagoides demidoff | reverse complement strand
ATGAAAGCTATAACCCAATTATAGCCCAAGGGAAAGGGGAAGGATGGGTGGAGGGAGGGTAATTGGTGGGACCCAATGGAATGGGTAAGAATGGAAGAAAAAGTATCCAGTGTACTCAGCCCTACTATGAAACTAATTTATCGCTTTCATTTGAAAGCTATAACCCAATTATAGCCCTATTATAGGCCAAGGAAAAGGGGAAAGGGAGGGGAGAGGGGAGGATAAGTGGAGGGAGGGTAATTGGTGGGACCACACCTATGGTGCATTTTACAAGGGTACATATGAAATTTACTAAATGTAGAATATAAATGTCTTAACACGATAACTAAGAAAATGCCATGTTAACCAGTTTGATGAAAATATTTCAAATTGTATATAAAACCAGCACATTGTACCCCATGACTGCATTAATGTACACAGCTATGATTTAATTTTTTAAAAAAGGGGGAAAAAAAGAAAAAAAAAAAGGAATGACTCTCCCAATGCAAATGCGATGGAACTGAGTCAAAAATCCACAGTTTAGAAGGCCTGGGGGAGGTCATCCAGGCTCACCTCTTACCTGATGAGTGAATCCTTCTAAAACATTATTCACTAGCTTTAGGAATTTAACTGTTTAACTTTATATCAAGCTAAATGTGACTTCCTCTCATTGTCCAATCTCTGGCTTTTAAATGCCTTCCCACTTATATTGTAAAATTTCTATACAAAATATTTCAATCGCAATAATCTTGCCATGGAATTCTGATCTTTCAATATCCAGAATTCCAATTTATGGATGTCCATTAGTTTTATAGTTCCTCTCTGAAAATCAAAAGGTCAGAGCTGACTTGGATTCCTCAAAGACTGATTGATGTTGAGCACAGTGGACAGGTAACCTAATGTGATCTCGTCACACTTGCTCTGCCAGCGTGGTCTAAGATGGCTTTCAGAGATTTAGTCTGGTGAATCACTGTAGAGAAATACATTTCTTAACATCTTAAGGAAAACTTATTCTTAATTCATCTGCATCCTAATTAGTTAAGGCGGTATCAGGTGTTAAGTATCTACTGTTTCCCATACTGAGAAAACACTTTATGCAGAATAAGGAGATTCTCCTATATAACAGTACCATTGTCATCATGCATGAATAAATTAACATTACCTCAATAATAAAGCATATATAATATAAAACTATATATCAAAAATGTATATGTATTATATATATTCAAATTTTCCATTTTTTCAAATATATTTATACATGTAGTATGTTTTTTAAATCAAATATTCTATCAAAGTTCATGTATTACATTTGCTTATTTTGTCTTTTTAATTTATTTTAATCTAGCACATCACCTCTGATCATTTCTACCTTTTAATATAATTTTTTGGTTATATTTACTATTCTGCTCATTGTCAATTATATTTTCTTTCAAATATAATTCTTGATGACTTTCCAAAAAGAACTTACTAATTTGCATTCCCACCAGCAATGTAAAAGTGTTCAGTTTCTCACAGAAGAAGCACAGTCTGGATGACTGAAAGAAAGAACACAAACCAACTATATGCATCTTACAGGAAGCACATCTAATCTCTAAGGACAAAACAACACTGAGGGTAAGGGGCTGGAAGAAAATAATTAAGGCAAATGGAAATCAGAAGAAAAGAGCAGGTCACAATTTTGTTTGTAGATACAGTGGATTTAAAGAATACAAGTAAATAAAGATAAAGAAGGACTGTATAGTAGTCAATGGAAGAATAAAAAAGGAAGACATCTTAATTTTAAATATGTATGCACTCAACTTAAATGGTCCCAGATTTCCAAAAGGAACCCTAACCAGTCTGAGCAATATGTCATCCTACCACTCCATAATAACTAGGGACTTCAACACCTCACTGATGGAACAGGACAGATACTCTAAACAGAAGTTAAACAACATAACAAGGGTCTTAAATGCAATCTTAGAACAAGTACATTTAGTAGATATATACAAAATATAACACCCCACGACTATTGAGTATATGTTCTCCTTGTCAGCTTATGGATTATACTGAAAAACTGATCACATAATAGGACACAAATCAAATCTCAGCAAATTTAAAATAATATAAATTATAAATTGTATCATTTCAGACAATAAAGTAATAAAGGTAGACCTCAACTCCAACAAAAACCTGGATTCCTCCACAAAGTAAATGAAACTAAACAAACTTATGCACAATAGCTGAGTCAAGTAAGAGATAAAGAAGGAAATATTTATATTCTGCCAACATAATTACAATGAATCCACTCACTATCAAACCCTGTGGAAGACAACAAAAGCAGTTCTACACAGGAAATTTATCACATTAAATTCCCACGTCTGAAAAACAGAGAGCACAAATCAACAACCTAATGAATCATCTCAAGGAAATGGAAATGGAAGAGCAATTTAATACCAAACATAGAAAAAGAAAAAAAAAAGAACAACAACAACAAAAACCATAAATAAATGAAATTGAAAACAGAGGAATAGATAATAAAATTAATGAAACAAAATTTGGTTCTTTGAAAAGATCAACACAATTGATATACCTTTGGCCAGATCACCTAGAAATAGAAAACTCAGATTTCTAATAACTTTAATTGCAAATGAAAAATGGGCAATAACAATAGATACCATAGAGAAATGAGATCATCAACCATCTCTGATTACTACAAAAAAAAAAATTCTATGCCCAGAAATTTGACAATGTGGAGGAAATGGACCAATACCTGTAATCATACATATTTCCTAGCCTTAACCAGGAATTAATATATTTCTTGACAGACCAAAATCAAGCACAAAAATGGTAGAAACAAACAAACAAAAATGCTTCCTACCAAAAAAAAAAAAAATCCCTGTACCACATGGTGTCACATCACAATTTTGTCAACCCTTCAAAGAAGAGCTTATACCTATATTGAAAAAAACTATCCCAAAACATTAAGAAGAAAAGAAAACTCTCCAACATGTTCTATGAAGCAAGACTCACCTTGATACCAAAACCAAGAAAGGAGTCAATAAAACTGAAAACTGCAGATCAATATTACTAATGAATATTGATTTAATAAAATATTCAAATAGAATACAGCTAACAAATAGAATATAGCTACATATTTATACACATAATCAACTAGGCTTTATCCAAATAATGGAAGCATCTTTTAACATACACAAATCCATAAATGTAATTCACCACATATATAGAAGCGAAAACAAACACCATATGGTCCTATCAATAAATACAGAAAAAGCATTCAACAAAATTCAGCATCCTTTTCTGATAAGAACACCTAAGAAATTAATCATTTAGTAAACTGATAGAAGCCATCTATGATAAACCCATGTCCAATATCTTGCTGAATGGAGTAAAGCTGAAAATATTCCCACTTAGACCCAGAACTAGACAAGGATGTCCACTATTGCCACTGTTATTTACCAGAGTGCTGATAAGATTTAGCTAATGAAATTCAGTAAGATTAGGATATTAAGGTCATTAAAATGTGGCCAAGGAGGTCAAACTCTTGCTTTTTCATGATGGCATGATTTTATACTTAAGACATCCCAGAGACTCAACCACAAGACCCCTAGAATTAGTCAATAAATATAATAATTTGCAGGGTATGAAATCAGTGTCTGCAAATCAGTATCCTTTGTATGCAAAAATAATAATTGAGCCAAGAAGCAAATCAAGAAATAATACTCTCCACAGTATCTTCAAAGTAAGTGAAACACTTGAAATATATCCAACAAAGGAGGTTAAGGGTCTCTACAGAGAGAATTATAAAACCCTGAGAAAATATGTTTGTCTTGGAGGAGGAGCAAGATGGCCAATGGGAGCTAGCTTTTGACAGAAGCTCCTGTCCATAGGGAAGGATTATGACCAGGAAGTACCCAATAATACTGAAGACTGGGAGCTGAGCTGAGAGAGAAGAGTGAGAACTGCATGTCACCTCTGTTGAGGCAAGCTGTAACTCCAAGAAAGCAAATTTCAGGTACAAAACTCATCCCCCCAAAAATGTATCTGCCCCACCCTGAAGAGTGCTTTTTATTTTTTTCTTTTCTTTTTGGATCCCTGTAGGTTTCCTACAGGTGAGCAGTGATCTGAGGACCTCTTGTATGGCCTGAGGACTTCGAGGACTAGAAGTCTCTGTGATGAAGTTTTCAAAGGTCCATTGGAAGCATTTTCTCATTGATGTCCCTCCATTAGGACTGGGAGGCCTGTCACATAGGAGGCAGACTCCATAGGCAGAATCTGTACATCTGAAGAATTTCCTGGGAGGGCTTTGAAAGCAGATAAACAGAGTCTGTTGCTTGGCTTTGAGGTGACCAGAGACATTTACCACCCCCCCCAAACTTGGCATCTTGTTTTTTAGTATCATTAATTTTTACTTTATAGTTAGAAAATCTTATGCATGTATTTTTCAGACTTACTGACGCCAGATGGCATTCTTGAGAAATCAGTAGATTATAAATTAACTATTTGTACGTGTTGTGTAGCAGTAAATATCCCTCATATAAGCACGAAAGAAACAAACATTCCTTATTAAATGCCTGAGCAGCAGTAGCCACTCCTACCCTACTCTTCAGAGACATTCTGACCGTTAGTTTATCTCTGCATCTCTGGCCAGAACAATTTACAGCAATACTCTTGTCTTACCCCATGGGAGAGAGTTGCAGGAAGTGGGGACTACTTATCCAGAGGGAACCTGCTGTGACACTGAGCAATCTATTGCCAGGCATGAAAGTTGAGCTAATGTTTTTCCTGCCATTTTGAACTTCCAGTCCACCTTTACCCCCTTGCCTAATGGTCCGGAAGCCTAGCAGAATGTCTGTGGTTCAATGCTAGGTTTGTGCACTGCAAGGGCCATGGTAGAAAAGCTACACTGTAGCAGAGAGCCCAAAAGTAGTGTAGACAAGGGGGGAGGCTTTCAGGCTTGGCACTGTGAAAGTGCAAACCAGCTGCCAGAGGAGGCTTGTGAGCCATGGCCTCAAACTGCTGGGACTGAGTGCACTGTGCTCCACCCTGCCAGAGCAACTCACCGCCTGCCCAGCCCAGCCAGAGCTGCCCTTCCAGAGCTACGAGCCCCACTTGCCACCCACCCAGAGCCAATTGCCATGAGCTCTGCCAGAGCCACTACATGTCCACCCTGCCAGAGCTGTTGGGCACCCCACCCTGCCAGAAAGGCTGCATGCCCCTCCCTGCTGCTGGAGCTGTGTGCCCTGTGCTCCTGGAGAAGTTGCTACAGTCACCTCCTAGGCCATGGGAGCTGCCTGGGAGCTGTGCAGGGACACCTCCCCAAAGATTCAGCAACAGTAGAGTGATTCCACCTGGGTCTAATCATGGAGAGACACCTCCCCAACTCTGAGCAGTGCCAGAGGAAGCCAGACTTTGCCTATAGGGAAACCAGTGCAGCAGAGGGGCTGGAACAAAGACGTGGTAGCTGAGGGAGGAAAACATTTGCTGACTTGTTATGCTCAGGTTCAGACTGAGCTCACATAGAACACTCTCCAGTTGCCATTGAGTACCTGAGGCAGGCAAGCTTCACCTCCCTGAGCTGGCAGGTGGCAGATGGTGGTGCCCAGGCCAAGGAGGCATTGACTTTCCTTTGACTCTGGCAGACACAAAGCCCTGGCACATCTGTTTATTGGAGGGAGCAAGATCACAGCCCTGTGGGATTAATACTAACTGGACATGAAAGAGGTGCAAGGAGGTGTAAAAGATCCAGCCCCGATCCAACTTCTGCTACTGGACGGGCCTTTCTGACTCTACAGAGCACCAGAATGAGCCACATTTGATCAGCCAGTAGCCCTCCACTATCTAATTGCTGGAGATTTTTCAAACACTCTCACTTGGGATTTGGTACTGACTGGGTCAATTGGTTTGGAACTCCTAATCTGGGCCAATCACCAAAGGACTCTCTCAGGTGGTACCCTGGTTGTGTGGCAATGAGAAGGGTTGATTTTCCTGTCCCAGTTGTTGCTCATGGGGGGCAGGGTGTCTTAGTTGCTTGCATTGTAATACCCCTAGATCTGAAAATATAGAGTGAGACCCCCCTTAAGGGCAATCAATCAGAAATTTATTGAATCTGCACAGGGGACTGTATTGAGAGACAGTTCTATCCCAGTAGTGGGCAAGTTGCCTTATATAATTTTTGTGCAAGCATACTACAGAAGCGAAACACAGATGCTTGGGGTGGGGGTTACAGCTTGGGTAGTCATGGACATAACAATGGTTAGTTATGTAACCATGATTAATACAGCCTTGGTGGATTTCCACCATTGTTCATCCACTGAGAACTTTTTGTGTGTGTGAATGTGTGTGAAACTTGGGACTTTTCTTCCTTGTTCTGAAGCTTGTTCTTGGAATCACCTCTGAGGGGGAAGGAGGAGGAGGTTGACGGCCTGGGAACTTGTCTGGAGTAGGGAGCAGGCTGGGACATTCCCAGAATTGACTCTAGGGGGAGGGAGGAGGAAGGAGGTGAGCCCACTTCAGTATTTTTCCACAGATGAGACTTCAACCAAGAGTCACTGATCCACTAGGAACAAAAAAAGACCAGATGAGTACAAGGCACAGCCACCTAACCCCACCACACCAAGCATGTCCCCAGAGACTCAGACTGTAATACCGTACAGGTCCTTTGAAAAGCTGTAGGGGAAAAATCTATAGTCACCAGTCCCAGATCCTTGGCAAAGGGACGGTTAACCACAATTAAAGGAGTCCCCAATCCAATTTAGTCTTCCCTACCCGTCTAGCCAAATGGTGAAAAATAATCATGGGGCAGAATCAGCAGAAAAACTATGGAAACATGAATAATCAGAGTAGATCAATTCCCCCAAGAAATGACAAAACAGACACATCAGATAAACCCATTCATAAAAAAAATGGCTGAGTTATCAGAAATCGAGTTCAATTTTCAATGGCAAAGATTAATGGAAAGGAGGTAAAGATGGAATTAGAATTTCAAGGAGCAATTCAAGTCTCAAGAATTCAATGAATTCAGACAAACATCAACAAAGATTTTGACACATTGAGGCAAGAACTTGCAGCCCTGAATGATATGAAAAGTACAGTAGAATCCCTCAGTAACAGAATGGATCAGGCAGAAGAAAGGATCTCTGACATTGAAGACATAGGTTTTGAATGCTCCCAAATGCTTAAAGAAGAAGAGAAGTGGAGAGCAAAAACAGATCATTCTCTCAGAGAGCTCTGGGATAATTCAAAGAAAACTAATATTTGCCTTACAGGAATTCCTGAAGGTGACAAAGTTGCTTTCAAAGGTGCAGATGCTCTACTGCAAGAGATAATCAAGAAGTACTCAAACATGGCAAGAGACTCTGAAATTCAGATAGCAGACAGTTTCAGAACCCCAGCACAACTCAACCCAAATAAAACATTTCCCAGACACATTATTATTTTCATGAACTTTAATATGAAGGACAAAATTCTGCAAGAAAACCATAACCTACAAGGGGAAGAATATTAGAATGACTGAAGATCTCTCTGCTGAAAACTTTCAAACTGTAAAAGGGTGGTCATCAAACTTTAATTTTCTAAAACAAAGTAACTTTTGACTCAGGATCCTGTATCCCGTTAAACTGAGTTTCATTAATGATGGAGAAATAAATACTTTACTGACATTCACATGTTGAAGAAGTATGTCATAACTAAACTAGCTCTCCAGGATATTTTCAGACCTATCCTCCATAATGACCAGCACAATCCTCTACCACCAAAGTAAAATCACTCAGAAACCTTTGATAAAGCTCCAACTTCCACACTGGCAAAATGTCCACTGGATTTTGAAAAATGCAATACCCAAAATACTACCAGTCTTTTCAATAATCTCAATTAATGTGAATAGCTTAAATTGTCCTCTAAAGAGGCATAGGTTGGCTGACTGGATACAAAAACTCAGGTCAGATATCTACTGCATAAAAGAATCTCATCTTACCATAAAAAGATAAACATAGACTTAGGGTGAAGGGATGTTCATCTATAATTCAGGCAAATGGAAATCAGAAAAAAAAACAGGTGTTGTAATTTTATTTGCAGATATAAAACACTTTAAACCAACAAAAGTAAGGAAAGATAAGGATGGTCACTTCATATTTGTTAAGGGCAACACTCAACATTATGAGATTTAAATTATTAACATTTGTGCACCGAACCAGAATGTGCCTCAATTTATAAGAGAGACACTGGCAGACATGAGCAACTTGATAGACACTGGCACTATAATACCTGGAGACTTTAATACCCTTTTGGCAGTGTTGGATATATCCTCCAATAAGAAAGTAAGCAAAGAGATTATAGATGTAAACTTAACCATTCAACAATTGGATTTAACAGACATCTACAGAACATTTAATCCTAAGAAAACTGAATACACATCCTTCTCATCAGCCCAGGGAATATCCTCCCAAATTGATCATATTGTAGGTCACAAGTCTAACCTCAGCAAATTTAGAAGAATAGAAATACTTCCTTGTAGTTTTTTCAGACCATTATGGAATAAGAGTTGAACTCAGTAACAGGAATCTGCATACTCATACAAAATCTGGAAACTAAATAACCTCATGCTAAAAGATAGCAGGGTCATCGATGAGATTAAGAGGAAAATTACCAAATTTTTATATCAAACAATAATGAAAAAGCTAACTACCAGAACCTCTGGGACACCACAAAGCAGTCCTAAGAGGGAAATTTATAGCATTGCAAGCCTTCCTCAAAAGAAATGAAAGAGAGGAAGTCAACAACTTAATGGGACATCTCAAGCAACTGGAAAAGGAAGAACATTCTAACCCCAAGCCCAGTAGAAGAAAAGAAATAACTGAAATTAAGGCAGAATTAAATGAATTCAGAAAAAAAAGGATTATACAACAGATCAATACATCAAAAAGTTGGTATTTGAAAAGGCCAATAAAATAGATAAACCTTTGGCTAACCTAACAGAAATAAAACAGTAAAATCCCTAATTTCATCAAATAGAAATGATAAAGGCCAAGTAACAACAGACTCCTCAGAAATTAAAAAAAAATCCTTAATGAATATTATAAAAAATTCTATTCTCAGAAGTGTGAAAATCTGAAGTAAATAAACCAATACTTGTAAACATGCCACCTTCCTTGACTTATCCAGAAAGAGGTGGAAATGTTGAACAAACCCATATCAAGTTCTGAAATACCATCAACTATAAGAAATATCCCCAATAAGAAAAGCCCAGATCACATGGCTTCACATCAGAATTCTACCAAACCTATAAAGAGGAACTAGTACCTATATTACTTAACCTTTTCCAAAACATAGAAAAAGAAGTAATATTCCTCAACGCATTGTATGAAGCTAATATTACCCTGATCCCCAAACCAGGAAAAGACCCAACAAGAAAGAAAAAAATTATAGACCAATATCTCTAATGCATATTGATGCAAAAATATTAAATAAGATTCTAGTAAACAGGATCCAGGAACACATCAAACCACACATCATGACCAGGTTGGTTTCATCCCAGGGTCCCAAGGATGGTTCAATATACATAAATCCATAAATATAATACATAACAGAAACAAAATATAAAACAAAGACCATACAATTCTCTTGACTGATGCAGAACAAGTTTTTGAAAAGGCCAATAAAATAGATAACCAGCATCCTTTCTCGATGAGAACACTTAAGAAAATTTGTAAAGACGGAACATTTATTAAACTGATAGAGGCCATCTACAGCAAACCTATACCCAATATCATATTGAATGGAGTAAAATTAAAATCATATCCACTCAGATCAGAAACTAGGCAAGTTTGCCCACTGTGTCCACTACTTTTTAATATTGTAATAGAAGTCAAGATCTAATAAAGATGGTGGCTGCATAGCAGCTTCTGTGTAACCAGGCACAGTGACAGTGGAGAGAGAAGACTTCAGGCATCTCTGGCTCATGGATTTGCCCAGAGACTGTCCTTTGGAGAGCCAGGAAGTCAGCGAGGGACTTCTGGAGCCCTTGAGGAGGATGGAAGCAGTGGAAAACTGGCAAATATTGAATTCCTGTTTGTTCAGTCAGAGACTACTTGAAGCTGTACTATAGCAACAGCAAGACTGCAGTAGGAAATGCCTTGCCTAGGGTCCATTTTGGTTTCTCTGGACTTGGGCACTCCATTGAACTGCCTTGGGAAACCTTGGGCTGGTATACGATGACTTTGGGCATTTTCTTGGGCCCTGGACAGAGCCACTGAGCTGGTAAGGAGCTAATGCTGTTCAGCTGTGGGCTGCCCACACAGCAACTGTGGGGGAGCTGTCCCTGCATGTTGCAGTACGGGGAACAGCTGGGAGACCTTGGACAAGTAATCTAGTGACTGAGCTGCCCAAAGGTGGGGGCTGAGATGGTGGAGAAGTGCAGAGATCCAAGTGTTTGGCAGATTAACAGCCTTGGCCCTCAGGAGCATTGAGGGATACTGGATTTGGCACACTGGATGAGAAGGCAGCCATGCCAGGAGAGATCCCACGGATAATTTCTTTCCTTGGAAAGCTTCTTCTTGGCCAATGTTCATGGTCTGGAGTAGGGGTCTTCACATTTTTTAAACAGGGGGCCAGTTCACTGTCCCTCAGATCATTGGAGGGCTGGACTGAGGGCCCCGGGATGAGTCGGCTGGATAAGTGTCCTAGGCAGGCCACATGCAGGCCACATGTGGCCCACAGGCTGTAGTTTGAGGATACCTGGTCTGGAGTGTATTTTAAGTGGGCTGAGGAGACATTTGGGCTCCTAAGCCTACAGGGTCTGTGAAATCAGCCAAGGTCTCTAGTCTCCATCTTGTACAGCTGTACCAACATTGGGATTAACTTCTCATTCCTCAGAAGATAATCTGTTGCCCGGACAATATTTACCAAGATATATATACTGGTTGTTGTTTTTTTTTTTTTTTTTTTTTTGGTTTTGGGTTGTTTTTTTTTTTAATGTAAACATTTTTTGGAAATCTTTCTTTTTTTCCTTTTTAATATGTTATTCTGGTTTAAATCCAATCTTCCATTTTTGTTTGCTTTGATAATTAGAATTTCATTTTTACCAGTGTTTCTGCCCCTATCATTTGCTTTTTTACCCCCAATTTTATCTTATCAGTGTTTTTGATTGTTTGTTATGGTTTGATTTATAGTATTCTTGTCATTCCTTCCTACCTGGTGGAGGTGGGGTACTGTGTCTGAGCCAGCTGGCAAAGAGCTATTGACTTCAAGGGAATGACCCAACCCAGAAGCCCCAGAGGTTGGGGGTCTTTAAGGGTGGGTCATAGTACCCTAAATACACCTATATTACTCCTGTTTCTTTCTTTTGGTGCCCTTCTTCTTTTTGTCAATATTTCCTTTTACTCATCCCCTCTTCTTTCTCTCTTCCTCTTTTTTTTTAATCTTTTTTCCTTTCTTGATCCTCATTCTTCTCATCCTTCTTGTCTTGCACCAAAGGGATTCATTAAACTTTATGCCATAGGCATAGTTACTTGGAGAAAGAAGAAGTGAAAAGAAAATTAGGGGACAGAAACAGATATAAAAAAGCATTCATGAAGAATAATCAGCAGAAACATCACTGCAAAATGAAATGCCAATCCACGGTGACCCCTTCTAGGGATCGTAAGGTAGCTACAGCAGAGGATTTCTCCTATAAAAAAATGTCAGAAATGATAGAGGGGAATTTAGAATACATATGATGAAAATAATGAAGGAAATTGCTGAGAAAGTGGAAAATAATCAAAAAACAATGAAAGAAATTGCTGAGAAAGTGGATAATAACCAAAAGAAATACAAAAACAGAATCAAATAAGAGATGAATGATACCAAGAATACAGAAAGGATGTAGCAGAGCTGAAAGAACTGAAGCAGTCAAATTAGGGAACTCAAAGATGTAAAAGAAAGTATTAACAACAGATTAGACCCTGCTGAAGTAAGAATCTCAGAGGTAGAGGATAAAGCTCTCGAGATAACCCAGATTGTTAAAGTGGCTGAAAAGAAGAGAGAGATAGCAGAATGTTCACTGATAGAATTGTGGGACTCTGAAGTATTCAAATATATGAGTTATAGGTATCCCAGAAGGGGAAGAAGAATGCCCCAGAGGAATAGAATCCATTCTATAGAATATTATAAATGAAAATTTCCCAAATATTACTCAAGATTCTGTCATACTCCTTTCAGAGGGATATCGGTACCCCAGTTGCCTCAACTCAAATAGATCTTCACCAAGGCATATTGTGATGAATTTATCTAAAGTCAAGACAAAAGAAAAGATTTTGCAGGCTACCAGGAGTAAGCACCAACTGACCTACAGGGGCAAACCTATCAGGGTGACTATGGACTTCTCTAGTGAAACTTTTCGAGCTACAAGACAATGGTCATCTATCTTTAACCTACTTAAATGGAACAATTTCCAGCACAGAATTCTACATTCTGCTGAGCTAATTTTTAAAATTGACAAAGAAATCAAATCTTTTGTTGATATGCAAACACTGAGGAAATTTGTCTCAACAAGACCAGCTTTACAGGAAATATTTCAACCTGTCCTACACACTATCACAATGGACCTTCAGGAAAGTAAACACCCAGAAATTAAAGGACAGAACCTAGTTCCCATATTATATGCAAAAGACAAAACTAAGCAATGGACTTCACAAAATAAGATGAATAGAACGCAACCACATTTGTCAATAATCTAAATAAATGTCAATGGCTTGAATTCCTCACTGAAGAGGCATAGATTGGCTGATTAGATGGAAAAACACAAGCCATCTATTTTCTATGTGCAGAAAACACAGCTCACGTCGAAAGACGAATTAAAACTCAGAGTTAAGGGTTGGAAATCAATTTTTTAGGCAAATGGAACTCAGAAGAAAAGAGGGGTTGCAATCTTATTTTCAGATACATGTGGATTTAGAGCAACTACAGTTACAAAAGACAATGATGGTCACTTCATATTGGTCAAGGGAAAAATAAAACAGTAAGACATTTCAATTCTAAATATTTATGCACCCAATTTAATTGCTCCTAGATTCTTAAAACAGACCTTGCTTAGTCTGACCAGTATGACATCGTATAACACCATAATAACAGGGGACTTTAACAGCCGTCTCTCAGAGTTGGACAGACCCTCTAAACAGAAATTAAACAAAGATACTAGAGATTTAAATGAGACCCTAGAACAACTGTGCTTGATAGACATATATAGAATACTCCATCCCAAAGATAAAGAATATAAATTCTGGGATAGCACCTGTGGCTCAAAGGAGTAGGTTGCCAGCCCCACATACTGGGGGTGGCAGTTTCAAACCCAACCCTGGCCAAAAACTGCAAAAAAAAAAAATAGAGAATATATATTCTTCTCATCACCCTATGGAACATTATGCAAAATAGATCATATCCTAGGACACAAAACAAACCTCAGCAGAATCAAAATATTTGAAATCCTACCTTGTGTCTTCTCAGATCAGAAGCCACTAAAAGTGGAACTCACTCCAACAAAAACGTTCAACCTCACACAAAGTCATGGATGTTAAACAACCTTATGCTGAATGACATTTGGGTGCAGGAAGAAATAAAAAAATAAATCATTAACTTCCTTAAGCATAACAACCAGGAAAACACAATCTACCAAAACCTATGAGATACAGCAAAAACAGTCCTGAGAGGAAAACTTATCACTTTAGAAGTCTACATTCGAAAAACAGAAAGAGAGCATATCAACAAACTCACCAGCCATCTGATGAAATTGGAAAAAGAAGAACAATCTAATTCTAAACCCAGCAGAAGACAAGAAATATCCAAAATTAAATCAAAGATTAATGAAATTGAAAACAAAAGGATCATTCAGAAAATTAACGAAACAAGGAGGTATTTTTTGAAAAAATAAATAAAATAGATAAACCATTGGCCAGACAATCTAGAAATAAAAAAAGAAAAATCTTTAGTAACCTCAATCAGAAATGATAAAGGGGAAATAACAATGGATGCCTCTGAGATACAAGAGATTATCTCTGAATACTACCAGAAACTTTATTCCCAGAAATTTGACAATGTAAAGGAAATGGATCAAAATTTAGAATCACACCCTCTCCCTAGTCTTAGCCCAGATGAACTAGATCTCCTGAAGAGAACAATTTCAAGCACTGAGATCAAAGAGAAAATAAATAATCTCCCAACAAAAAAATGCCCTGGTCTGGATGGCTTCACACCAGAATTCTATCAAACCTCCTATACTGTAGAAATTATTTCAAAAGATTGAGGAGAAAGGAATCTTCCCCATCATGTTCTATGAAGCAAACATTCCCCTGATACCAAAACCAGGAAAAGACCCAACTAAAAAGGAGAATTTCAGACCAATTTCACTAATGAATATAGATGCAAAAATTCTCAATAAAATCTTAGCTAATA
>CAUYQV010053434.1:0-12407 GCA_963574575.1 Galagoides demidoff | reverse complement strand
CAAAAAAAAAAAAAAAAAATGGCCAGGCGTTGTGGCAGGCGCCTGTGGTCCCAGCTACTTGAGAGAGGCGGAGGCAGGAGACTCGCTTGAGCCCAGGAGTTGGAGGTTGCTATGAGCTGTGATGCCATGGCACTCTACCCAGGGGGATAGCTTGAGGCTCCGTCTCAAAAAAAAAAAAAAGGACTGGCAACCACCCTCTCCTGTCCTCTCCCAAGACACATTTTCACTTTGCAGGGTGGTGAACACATGCAGGTCCCTGGTTCATTCATTTCTACCATGCTTGGCTTTGTCAGGCAGACAGCAAGGGTTTGATGAGGTCTACATGGAACACAACCAGGGCTCCAGACTCTTGGGCTCCACATCTGGTGTGCTCTCTCTCTCAACAGCTGCTCAAGTTTTTGAGGTGGGACATTTATCTGAAAGGGCTCTCAAGAGGCCAGGCAATAGCAGGCCTAATGGGTCACCCCTCACCTGTACATTGTACCAGTTAACCTTTTTTTTTGAGACAGAGTTAAGCTGTCACCCTGCGTAGAGTCCTGTGCCATCACAGCTCACAGCAACCTCCACTCTTGGGCTCAAACAATCTTCTTGCCTCAATTTTTCTATTTTTAGTAGAGATGGGGGTCTCGCTTTTGCTCAGGCTGGTCTTGAACTCCTGAATTCGAGCAATCCACTTGCCTCTGCTTCCCAGAGTGCTAGGATTACAGGCCTGAGCACTGCCCCTGGCCCTGCATATTGCACCAGCACCCCGTCAAAAAATCATCACAAGCGACAACTTTCTTTCACCTGAAGTTCTGGAAGAAGAGGCTCTGGGGAAGGCATGCTAGCCAGAATCCTGAGCTCAGAAAGAGCTGCCTTGGAGGCCCTCTGTACTCAGGGAGAGCCCTACCTAGGGAGATCCCATCCACTGCCCCGGAATTCCCGTCCCCTGTAGAGGCCAGCCACCTTCAGAATCCACAAGGCTGGGGCTTTGGTTTTATTCCTTTGACTTTGTATGGGATCCTTAAGGTACGAACTTTCCTCTTCTCCATAAGTATTCTGTCCACATTTGGGGACGAGCTCTTAAATGCCTGAGTCTTATTATTTGTTTTTTACATCTTATTTCTACATAATCTCTAGCTTACAGAAAAGTTGTAAAACTAACATAAGAACTCCTATCTATGCTCTACCCAACTGCTGTACGTTTGTGCCCTTCCCGCTCCCTAAACACATCTACACGGGCATACGATCTCTTCTGATCCAGGGATGAGTATGTTCCTGGAATGTATTGTCTGTAACGACAGCTATCGCCCCACTGCTGCTGACACACGTGGTTCATTTTCAAGTGGTTCATATCTGTCCCTCCCTGTTAAGGTACGTGAAACAGTTATCTCTGTTACAGACCAGAAAACCAAGGCACAGATCTCCTCATGTGCAGTGTCCCTTCTACTATGCTGAGCCACCAGTGCCTAAGTACTCGGCTTAAAACAGACCCCATGATGCAGACTGACCTGGTGATATGTTAATATGTTAACAAATTTTCAAAGAAAGAGAGCCTCGCTGCCCCCATAGCAGCTTGAGAGCAGATCAGGGTGGGTGATCCCAGGTCTCTAGTATAAAGTAGGCAGGTGCCATGGGTGGGGTTGGTGGTGGAGCAGACACAGGTATCTCGCCTCCTGCTCAGCCCCAGACCCAGACTGCCTGCTCCTTCTGGTCTGGCCCTCCACTTCCTTCCTTCCTTTCCTCTTCCTTACACAACTGTATGAGTGGAAACAACATGCAGGGAGGGTAAGCGCCCCTCTCAGGCTGCCCCTCTCCTGACATCCTCAGCCTCCTCCCAGATGAGGCTCCCTCTACCCCAAGGGCCAGACCTGGATCTGGTCTCCAAACATCAATAAGGCTGCACATGTAACTTATGAATGAGTGAATGAATGAATGGATGAGTAAGTCAGAGAGCTGAGCTCTGGTTCTGCCTTCACAGGGTGGGCTACTCACCCTCTAAGACTCAGTCTGCTGGTATGTAAAATAGGGATAACACCAAGACTTCCAGGGTGGTTGCAAGTTGTCAGATCAGATGAAATCTGAGGAGGTGCCTAAGAAGGGGGCAGTAAGAGCCCAGGGCTGCTGTGGGTGAGAACTTGCAGAGCCTGCTCTGGGAATGAACTAAAAAACAGGGGGGAAATAGAACGCAAACACAAACAACATGGAAAGAGTGTGTACACAAATGTATGCATGCATGCATGTACACACCACAACACTCATACACACTGCCATACACCCAACTTGCTCACACATTATGTACGGGCATACACACCCACACATACACACACTCACATATGCTTCCTCACACACATCCCATATACACACATGACACGCCGCACACATATGTTCGTACATCACACACATATATGTGCATATACAGCACACACACACAGGCCTGAGGCTCAGCACACCATAAGCTTAGCAGTCTCTCTCTGACAACTCTCTTCCTTTTGGGCTAAAGGCCCTCAGAGGCCTGGGACAGAAAGTACCTGGGGGCTTCCCCTGTAGATACAAACACACCAGTCCGGTGTAGCAGAGCTCAGAGGGAAAGAAAAGAGGGATGGAGAAGGAGGCAGCTCTTTCCAGAAGTATACAGGGATGGTCCGTCTCACCAGGTAAGACCCTGAGCTGAAAAGCAATGCATGAAAAGGACAGCTGTCCGATCTTATCAATACTGAGAACCATTTACACAGGATCACATGACCACAGCAGAATGCCAAATGGTGCATGCACCCTGCTAGCAGAAGAGAAAAATATATCTGTGAATGTGTGCATGTGGGTGTGTGCTCGTGTGAATGAGTATGTCTGTGCAGGCATGGTGTATGCACGTGTGTGTTTGTATGAGCATGTGAGTGTGTGCATGCATATGCATGCCTGTGTATGTGTGCATTCAGGGAAATCACATGAGAGACCCAGGAAGAATTTAACATTCATGAGCTTCTTTCTTCCTGTACCATTTAAGTCATTCATGCAATACCATGAACAGACTTTTCCAAAGCTGGGCACGGGGCTGTGCAGGGATGGGGACAGATGTCCTAAGTCCCAGAACCTCTGACCTGAGACAGAGTTGCCTGCTTGGCCCAGCACATCCCTCGAGTCAGGCCAGGGAACAAGAAATCAAACATTCCCCTCGGAACCTCACGGGCTTTGTGAGGTCTGTCTGAACCACCAGGCTTCCCAGTGTGCCCTTGCCTGAATCCCAGCGCTCCTGTCAAATTAAAGAAGAAGGAACCACTCACCGCCTGAAAGCCAGCCAGCGCGGTGACTATCCCACTTTTCCTGGAATGAGCTTTCCACACTCTCACAGGCTAGAGCCATCAGCAGCCAGGGCTCCCACCTCTCCAAGCTGCTCTGACACCCTCTGCGGCTCCGTACGATGCTTTCAAGTAAGTCACTGCTACGTGAAATTACACTTTGGAGCAGCCACTAAGAAAGGACCCGGGAGGGCGGGGAGGCCAGCGCAGAGCACTCAGGATCCGCCTGCCTCTCTCCTCCTCCAAGGCCAGCTTGAGTCTGGCCAACCTTTCAGCCTTTGGTCTTGCAGACTGCACACTTGGAGTGCCCTGGATGCACATGAAAGACCCTGGGGCTCAGGAACCCCAGCTGTAACAGCAACGGCAGTGGTGGGAAGGTTGAGAGCAGAGACGGAACCAAGAGCTGCTACTCGTGGGCTGGCCTTTAAGGTGTCACATCAGATTTTCCGTTCACTGGCAAACCAAAACCAAACCAAACAAAACCAGCACACTGCCTCCCCACCCATCGCACAACTCATAAACCCATCAGAATTCACGGCAAGCCAGGCAGAATCCAGACGTGGCTGGTGTCATTAGGAAGCCGCACACTGCTCAGATGCCAGGGGGGTCTTGTGGGGGCTCCAGCCCGCCAGCAGAGGAAGGCAAGATAATGCAGATGGATGCAGACACAATGGCATTCCTCTCGCCTTGCCTGGCAGGAGCTGATCTGATTGCTCAAAGGGAAGTACTAAGAATTCAGGGTCTGTGGGAGGCTCTGAGGCAGCTTTAAAGAAACAGGGCTTTGGAGGAGATAAACAAATGAAGTTTACAGATGCCTGACCCAAGAACCAGTGGGGTGTCCTGCCCCAGGCTGCCTGCCTCCAAGCTCTGATTCTGTTATTAAAGCAATCTCCCAGAGAGAATGCTGGAATGAGAAAGAATCCAGCCAAGATGCTCGTGAGTCTGTTTCCATTGCCACCCCAAGTCCTATATTCTACTGTTCACTTTGAGAACCAATTCTTGTCCCACCCTCAAGCCCACCCTCATCCTGGGACCCAGATACTCCCAGCAATGTCTAAACCTCTCTGCAGTTACCCCCCACATTGTATGCCCCTTTCAGAGTGGAGTTTAAATTCCCTGGTACCTGTTTGAACTTTGAAGCTCCCTCCTGAGTCAGACGAGGCTACTTAGTGTGCGCTTTCTATTTAAAGATCAGATAGGGTTTTCTCGCAGACACCATTCAAACCCTTGGCTTCTAAGAACTGGGTGCTAAATCTGGTCTCTTTGGCCCTCACTTTCCATCAACGAGAGAGATGTTCTTGTTGACAACCAGAGGTTCTTTTTCCACTGCCTGGTGCACAGGAAGTGGAGGTCATGGGGGCAGCACACCTGCCTGTCCCGGCTGGGTTATACAGGGGAGTTAGCCCCCAAATTCCCTCTGGTAAAGCCACACAGAAGCTGTCCTGGATGCCACTCCTGGTGGTGCAGAGTGGTAACCCACTGGGCAGTGGTCTTGGAAATCCTGCCTGAACCCAGTGACAGAGGGGCTGTCCCAAGTAGATGGTGCTGCTCCAGACCAACCATTCCACCTGGAACCAGCTGGCAGAAGATTCTCTCTACACCATTTTCTTTGAAATCTTG
Organism: Galagoides demidoff; assembly: GCA_963574575.1. Lineage (NCBI taxonomy): Eukaryota > Metazoa > Chordata > Mammalia > Primates > Galagidae > Galagoides > Galagoides demidoff. Next base: position 7,512 of record CAUYQV010053434.1, on the reverse strand, counting down.
GTTGTGGAAGACTGGCGGGGGAGAAAAAAACATTCCCCCACTGAACTCCCATTTTCAGATGATAAAGATTCATCAGCGAATTGGCCAACCTGTGGCCAGCAACTCCTGGGAGCAGCCCCATCTGAGGTGCATGTGCATGTCTCTCAATTTCTTCCTCTCTCCCTGGTCCCACCATGGTCCAAGGAAGCAGAATGTCCAAGCCCTGTAGCAATCACAGTGGAAAATGGAAGTGCAGTGGACCCAGAGGAATGGACCCAAGCACCAAGAGGCAGGAGCCAAGCTACTCATAGGCTCCTTGCAGGACAGCCCCATGAACCCAAACTCTGCCATGCCCCCTAGCTCTGAGCATGCCAGACCAGGCCTCTCTCCTCCACCATCCTAGCTCCGGGAGGGAAAACAAGCAGCTACATGACCAGATGACGGAGACTTCCTTGCTAATAAACCCTTCCTAAGGCTGTGACATGTTTCAGAAGGAACATAAAATTACCTTTCAGGAAGCCAACGTGAGGGAAGGGGACAGGAGGGGGCAAAGTGTCAGAGCTGGGAGGCGCACGCCATGAGAGCCAGGGTGGGGTGGGCCAGCAGCCCCCATCCCTGCAGAAGTCCACGCTCCCCATGCTGCTGGCCTCAGCGGGCCGCCCCCAGCAGCATTCAGCTCTCCTGGCCTCCCATGCCTGCAGACGGGAAGACACTGAGGAGCACGCGTGTCCCTGGGACGGGCGGACGGAATTGCTGTCAGCCTGACAGGGTCGAGGAGGAAGGCAGGCCAGAGAGGAAGGGGTGGGGAGTGGAGAGGGAGGGCGGGAAGGAGGGAGAATTGATTTTCTCTCCTCCACTGGGACCACTGAGCTGAGTTGCCATGGAGAAAGGGGAGCCGCTGGCAGAGCCTGAGGCAGGCGGAGGAGCCATATGCCGGAGGGAAGGCATCAGCAAGAGCCAATCCCACAGTTCTGCTGCTGCAGCCTCCCCCAGACCAGGCCTATGGGTCCAGGAGGCCTGGCAGGGAGGAGAACCAGCCGGACCCGTGGGCAGAAGCAACAGCATCTGGTGGCCACTGCCTCTCCGAGATGAAGGGAGGTGAGGAGGGCTTTCCCTCCTGGCTCAGGGGCTCTACTGCTCCTCTGTCAAGAGCCTAAGCCCTCCATTTCAGAACACCCTCCTAGCCAGACCTGGGGTCAAGACCCACAGGGGCACAGACACCCTGGGCCCCTCCACATGGCTTCTGAATCAGGTGTTACCTGGCATTCAGGGAGGCCCTACAGATACACACCTGCCTTGCCTCCCCATTTCTAAAAATCTGTAGCCGCATCCTAAGTCACATTTTCCCACCTTCAGGGATGAGGAGATGCCCACCTACGGGAGGGTTTCCATGGCCCACAGCCTGCAGAAAGCAGAGAATGGAGGCCTGGGGCACAGCAAGCAGAGGGAACTCTTCCTGATATGGTAGCGGTTGGGCAGGGACTCCCAGGCCCCCCACGCTAGGCACCACCTCCTGCCCAGCCTGTTGCCTAGCTTCCCAGCAGTGGTGGCTACCCACAACCCAGCTTCAGGACTGGCGGTGGCCACCTCTGAGCTTCCTTGGGGCTGGGGTAAAAGTCATGAGGTCTGGGATGGGGTCTTGGTTTCTCTTCCTGGAGACCACATGGCAGGGACAAGTACACGCACTTCATTAGCCTTCTGTCTCATCATCACAAACAGGGATAATAGCGAGTTCTACCAACCACACTCCCAGGCACTGAGGTGGGAAGACTTGGGAAGGCTGAGGGTAAAGACCCATAAGCGCTGGGCCCACCCCAAGAACTGCATTTCCTTAGGGACCAGAGCATAGTGGCAGCCACTGCCCAGCACCCTCCAGTGACACCCAGCACCCTGCCTCTACGGCTTGGCATCCCTCAGGATGAAGGCTCAGAGAGCCCGCCCAGCAGCAGAGCCTACCAGACCTCACGGCCCCAACACGGAGACCACTAACAGTGGGCTGAGGCCTTGGAAACATTCTCTTCACAGTTCCCTTCTTACTTTTTCCCTCGATGTTTTATTATGAAAGTATTCAACCATATGGCAAAGTTGAAAAAATTTTATAATGAACATCTATATATTCACCACCTAGACACTACCGCTTCCTCTCACTTTTTTTTTTATCATGGTAAAATACATATAACATAAAATTTACCATTTTAACCATTTTAAAGTGTTCACTTAAGTAGCATTAAAGACATTCACAAGGTTGAACCACCACCATCTCTCTCTGGTGCCAGAACATTTTCATCATTCCCAACGGAGACCCCCTATACCCACTGATAGTCACTCCCCACTCCTCCCCCAGCAGCCACCTGCTGTCCTTATGGATTTGCCTCTCCTGGACATTTCATAGAAAGGTAATCTTAAGATGTGTAGCCTCGTGTGTCTGGCTTCTTTCACTTAGCATGATGTTTCTGAGGTTCAGCCACGTTGTAGTAAGTGTCAGAACTTCATTCCTTTCTTACAGCTGAGTTATATGGGCAGACCCCATTTTGTTCATGCATTACCCATTAGCTGAAAGACATTTGGCTATTTTCACCCTTTGGTTATTGTCCTCTCACTTTCTTCTTGCTTTTTTAGAGACGGCATTTCATTGTGTTGCCCAGGCTGGAGTGCAGTGGCTTTACGGGGCGATCATAGCTTACTGTAGCTTCCAACTCCTAGGCTCAAGAGACCCTCCCATCTCATCCTCTCTAGTAGCTAGGGCTACAAGTGCCTGCCACCAGGCCTGGCCTTTTACTTTTAAAAATGAAATTTTCAGAGCCTGGTAAAATGTCCTTAAGTCTCCCCTAAGGGATCTGGTCTAAGTTGCAGGCTTAGAGGTCCAAAAATGAATACTAATCTCACTTTGCTTTTCCGCAAGAGCAACACTCCCCACTGTGTGGCCAATTTGAGGAGGCTCCATCTGGCCCCTGAGCCCAAGGCATCCTAGAAGCCTGTGTGTGGCCCACAGTGGGCCTGCAGCTTCCTCTGCCCTGGGAAGGCTGCCAGCTGGGCAGGAAGACACATGTGTAGCCAATCCCACACCCTGAGACCAAATGTACCTCGAGTCAAGGACTGGGTACAGGAGTCATTTCCCCTCTCTTGGCTTCAGCTTCTTCATTTGTGAAACGGGGCAACAATCTCAACCTCATGGGTCTGGCTGCTGCCCAGTAGAACTTTCCTCAAAGACAGATGTGTTCTATACCTGCATCATCATCCACTGTGGTGGCCGCCACCTGCCACTAGCCCCAGGTGGCTACTGAGCACTTCAATGTGTGGTGCATGAGTGGAAAATGGAAATTTTCACTTTATTTCACTTTAATTTACAGTTCAAATTAAATAGTCACACGGGGCTAGTGGTGACCACCCTGAACAGAGTGGCCATAAGGACTAATGAGATTGCCAGTGTGGAACAACACGTGGTGGAGGCCCAGGCCTACCTCCTAGGTCTCCTTCCTTTCACCTTCCCTCTTCTACTCACCCCACGGTGTCTGGGTGGTGGGGCAGGCTTCCGTCTGCAGCCTGGTTCCCAAGGACCCCTCTAGAAGGACAGAGGGTGGGTGGTTGGGCTCTCGGGGAACAAAACAGATGCCAATAGGAGCCAAGGGGGCTCCATGCCCTCCATAATGACATGGGTCTGTGAACCACGGGCCTCTCCTCTCTACCCTGTTCTAGAACCCCCCCTCCTGCCGTTTCCCCCAGCAACTCCTGAGGTCATCCCTGGAATGTCTGGGCAGGGCTACAGGACTGAAAGAGACCCTCCCCCTTCCCTGATGTGGTAGCAGAGCCCCCTGAGGGGATATGCAGAGGGTCCCTGATGCTAGGCTGTGGCATGAAGCCAGGTACTCCAGGAGACCATCCCATAGAAACAAAGCTGCTGTCACAGGCTCCTCCGGCAGAGAGGGTCTGGTCAGCAATCCCCACTAGAATGCAGCCCAGCCTTCCCACTCTGCAGATACAGAAATCCAGACTCAGAAAGGAGAGTGACTTCTCCTGTGTAGCTGCATGTGAAGCCTCCTGAGAGCTGACCCTCTGGAGCAGGTCCAGTTTGGGTAGAGAGGCACTATGCACCCTCCTGAGGCCTCCAGGCAAAAGACTATGTGCTCCTCGGGAGCTGTGTGGCTCCAAAGCAGGGTCTGAACGCTGAGCCAGACACCCTCTCTCTTGCCCTGACCCATCCAAACCCACCCACACTGGGAAAGTGATACTGAAGTGAGAGGTAGTGGAGATTCCAGGATAATGCAAAACATGTAAACACCACCACAAAGTAAAGCATCCTAACTACCAAGGCACTGAGTCCACAAATAGGCACTGGTCATGCAGGCACAAGCCCCCACCCCCGCAAAGCCTTCTCCTGGCTCCCTGCTTCCCCACCCTCCGCAACAGCCTGGCCAGAAGGACCCTCCCCAAACCTATGGACACCTCCTGCAGCAGCTCAAAGCCCTGAGTGGCCACCTCCCCAACTCAGGGAGGCCCTGAAGGCTCTGCCCTGCCACCCCCTATTACCTGGGCCCTGCTCACTAAAGGCCTAACTTCACACCTGGCTCCAGCCCTTCACCCTAATTTTCTTCAGTGCATTGATCATTATCGCACATGCTCCTTTCCTTTATTCTTTTTTCTTTCATATTTTTTAAATTGGGGTAAAACATACACAATATAAAATTTACCATCTTAACTGCTTTTTAGTGTACAGTTCCAGGACATTAAGTACATTGTGGTGCAATATCACCACCATCCATCTCCAGGAATTATTTACCCTCTCAAACTGAAATCCTGTCCCCACTAAACACTAACTCCCCAGTCCCCTGGCACCTACCATCCTGCTCTCTGTCTCTGTAAATCTGACTACTCCTTAGACCTTGCAGTATCATCACAGTGAGTGAAATCATACCATACAGTATTTCTTCTCCTCTGTCTGGCTCCATTCACTTAGCATGTCCTATGGGTTCATCCATATTGTCACATTAAAAAAATTTTTTTTGTAGAGACAGGGTATCATTCTGTTGCCCAGGTAGGAGTGCAGTAGCATGACCACAGCTCACTGTAGCATTGAACTCCTGGGCTCAAGTAATCCTCAGGCTTCAGCCTCCCTAAGTAGTTGGGACTACAGGCACCTGGCACCACACCCAGCTGAGTGTTCTTTTTTCAAACTGTCTCGTCTCTCCCACTAAAATGGAGGCTCTGTGAGGACAGGGATTTTGGTTGGTTGTATTCACTACTGTATCCTCACCCAGAGCAAGCACTGAATGAAATTTCTGAATTCATGAATGAGTGGAGGGATACAAATACTTTACAGAGGTTGGTACCTCAAGGATCTATGCCTGGTCCAAAGTTATATCTACCTCTCCTACCTGCCATGGTGGACAAACTTCTGAGCCAACCCAGGCCTGCCATCCCTGGGAAGCACCATGGGCCACTATACTCAGCATGGCAGGAGCCCTAGTCTGTGTTGGCTCCTCCCAGATGGCTCACTGCTTTTAGGCTTCATGTGACTTGTCTATGGGAGGATTATTAGAGGAGCAGATAAAAGTCCTCAACCAGAGAGGTGACAATATGCCTTGGAGACTCCCAGGATAGCAAACACCAGGAAGAGACAGGACAGGAAGGGCCTGGAGCACCTGAATTTTGCCAGTGGGGCCCGAGAACAGCACCCAACAGGGCAGCAAGCTGGGTGGGCATTTGAAAGGCTTGGGAGTATGGCAGCTGCTGGGAGGTAGGTTCCCAACCTTGGTGGTTACTTGCCTTTTACCTTGTCCATATCCTGCCTGGCTATTTATACCTCCCTCTGAGAATGTCTTTACCCATTTTCCCTTGCTGGATGAACTTAGTGAGTGAAGTCAGGCAGAACCCACCTCAGCAAGCCTGAAGGGATAGCTGCATTCTGGCCAGGCCTGCCCTGTGACAGGGATCCTTGGGCGGATGGAGGGGTCGCTGAGAGTCATAGATGACTCACGCCCTGCCAGTGAGCCCCTGGGGAGGTGGTGCCCAAGGAAAGAGCAGCTGGGTACCTAGACAGACCCTCAACCAGGGGTGCTGGTAACTCCAAAAGGGCCTGGGACACCCCAGGCCTCCTCCCTGCTCCAGGATAAACAAACAGATTGGGACAGTGGAAAACAGCTGTACCTTTAAATTATCTGGCCCACAGATATGAAAAACATTTGCATGCTAAAGCTGTCTACATCTTCAGTTATTTTTAGGGTGAACCCAGTTGCCTCCCCTTGGAACCGGATGAAGCCCCAGAGGCACGTAGTCCTTTTTCCCAGATGGGGGTCCTGGTCCCAATTCCCTGGGAATGAGGGCTGGAACAAGAGTTCTCTGGGACCCACCCCCCCAGTCAGAGCCAGAATCCCGCCTCGTGCTCAGGCTAATAGTTAACTTGAGCACCAGGGAACCATAGCAGGCTTGCTGGGACTTTGAAGATCAGCCACTACTGACATCATAGCTGCCTACCTGGGTCCAAAAAGAGCCCCCTTTCTACTCCCAGAATATAGGGTGAAGGGTAGGATCCACTGCTTCCACTCATCCCAGGCCCAGCTAATGGGAATATCTTGCTGACATATTTCTAGAACAAGCAGCAATTAGGGCAGATTTGCTCTTCCATTCCCCCTCCCCAAAACAGGAATAAATCAGTTCTACCAATTTCCCAGCTAATGATTTCCTCCATTAAATTAAAAAGAAGAAGAAAATGTTTTCTTAAATGGATTACCAGCCCTATGCTTTCAGAGATCATGTGACATGCCAGCTCCTCTTAAGGCCCTATCTATCAAAGTCCCTGGATTAATTTTTTTTTTTTGTAGAGACAGAGTCTCACTTTATCGCCCTCAGTAGAGTGCCATGGCGTCACACAGCTCACAGCAACCTCCAACTCCTGGGCTTAGGGGACTCTCTTGCCTCAGCCTCCCGAGTAGCTGGGACTATAGGTGCCCACCACAACACCCTGCTATTTTTTTATTGCCATTTGGCTGTCCACCCTTGGTATATGAGGCTGACACCCTACCCACTGAGCCACAGGCACTGCCCCTTGGATTAATTTTTATTTTTATTTTTATTTTTATTTTATTTTATTTTATTTTATTTTTTTGAGACGGAGCCTCAAGCTATCCCCCTGGATAGAGTGCCATGGCATCACAGCTCATAGCAACCTCCAACTCCCGGGCTCAAGCGAGTCTCCTGCCTCCGCCTCCCAAGTAGCTAGGACCACAGGCGCCCGCCACAACGCCCAGCCATTTTTTGGTTGCAGCCATCATTGTTGTTTGGTGGGCCCAGGCTGGGGATTCGAACCCGCCACCTTAGGTGTACGTGGCTGGCGCCTTAGCCGACTGAGCCACAGGCGCCGAGCCTATTTTTATTTTATTTTTATTTAATTATTTATTTATTTTTTATTAATTGATAGCTGTATACATTAATGCAAACATGGGGTACATTGTACTGTTTTCATATACAATTTGAAATACTTTCATCAAGCTGGTTAACATAGATTTCATGTCATTTGCTTAGTCATTGTATCAAAAC
>CAUYQV010053433.1:0-11683 GCA_963574575.1 Galagoides demidoff | reverse complement strand
TCAAGCTATCCCCCTGGGTAGAGTGCCATGGCATCACAGCTCATAGCAACCTCCAACTCCTGGGCTCAAGCGAGTCTCCTGCCTCTGCCTCCCAAGTAGCTGGGACCACAGGCACCCACCACAACGCCCGGCCATTTTTTTTTGGTTGCAGCCATCATTGTTGTTTGGCGGGCCCAAGCTGGGGATTCGAACCCGCCACCTTAGGTATACGTGGCTGGCGCCCTAGCCGATTGAGCCACAGGCGCCCAGCCGATCAACCAAATTAAAACTGACTTGCAAAAAGGTGGGTTTAAGGGTGGCTCCTGTGGCTCAAAGGAGTAGGGTGCTGGCCCTATATGCCAGAGGTGGTGGGTTCAAACCCAGCCCTAGCCATGGAAAAAAAAAAAAAAAAGGTGGGTTTAACACAGATGGCCTAGAAAAATTTCACTTTTGAGGAAAACACAAGGAAAATACTTACAGTTCCACTTTATATTCTCTCCTAGTGAACAGTGTTTCCAAGGCATCCACAATTTTATAAAACTATTTCTAACTTACTGAATTCTAGGTGGACACAGTATTTCTCAGATCAACCAGAAAAATATTGCATAATTTTCTATAAGGGACTAGCAGTAAAATAAAAGCAAATATTTCTAAGCACTTCACACAGCGCCTGATACATAATAAGTATTTATTAAATACTTATTGACATGAACAGCAAACTGGGTATGAAAAATTAACATCACACTAATTATGTAGTAAGGGCAGACTTGGTTGGTTGGATCCTGCAGGTTATGAAATTTGGGAGTCCTCTTTTAAAAAGAAATACATACACATAGGCTCGGTGCCTGTGGCTCAAGTGGCTAAGGCGCCAGCCATATACACCTAAGGTGGTGGGTTTGAATCCAGCCCAGGCCCGCCAAACAACAATGATGGCTGCAACCAAAGAAAATGTACACATCAAATTAGGCATGAAAGTGAATATCTATTTAGGGGAAGAAAAGAAATTACTGGCTCAGTGCCTGTGGGACAGTGGTTATGGCACCAGCCACATACACCAGGGCTGGTAGGTTCGAACCTGGCCCAGGCCTGCTGAGCAACAGTGACAACTGTAACAAAAAATAGCCAGGGCTAGGTACCTGTGGCTTAAATGGTTAAGGTGCCCGCCACATACATCTGAGCTGGTGAGTTCAAATCCAGCCCAGGTCTGCCAAACAACAATGACGGCTGCAACCAAAAAATAGCTAGGCATTGTGGCTGGTGCTTGTAGTCCCAGCTACTTGGGAAGTGGGGGCAGGACCATCGCTTGAATCCAGGAGTTGAAGGTTGCTGGGAGCTGTGATGCCATGGCACTTTATCCAGGGCGACAGCTTGAGGCTGTGTCTCAAAAAAAAAAAAAAAAAATAGCTGGGTGTTGTGGTGGGCACCTGTAGTCCGAGCTACTTTGGTGGTCGAGGCAAGAGAATTACTTAAGCCCAAGAGTTTGAGGTTGCTGTGAGCTGTGACTTCACAGTACTCTACAATAAAAAAAAAAAAATAGAAAGAAAGAAAAGAAAATAGGTATGCTGTGTTTATAACTGAACATACCGCATTATTGAGCAAACATTGTATGGAACTCCTGTCTTGGCTGGACGTTGCTGAAAATGGAATCCTCCATTGAAATTAAATGTATCTGCTAATTGGAAGAATTTTCTGCAGACTAATTTCTGGCTTTCTCTATTTTGCATCTTACTAGCCACAATCTACCAATGCTGAGTGCCACAGACAGGTTCATGTCATAATTCTCCCCCTGGCCCTGGCCTTTTGTGAACTGATGATAGTTAAGCCAGCACAATGGAGGGTGGCAGTAGAAAGGAGTCAAATTGCTTTTTTTTTTTTGAGACACAGCCTCAAGCTGTTGCCCTGGGTAGAGTGCTGTCCCATCACAGCTCACAGCAACCTCTGACTCCTAGGCTCAAGTGATTCTCCTGCCTCTGCCTCCCAAGTAGCTGGGACTACAGGTGCACACTACAAAGCCTGGCTAGTTTTTTTCTATTTTAAGTAGAGATGGGGGTCTGGCTCTTGCTCAGGCTGGTCTCCAACTGCTCAGCTCAAGCAACCCCTCAGCCTTGGTCTCCCAAAGTGCTGGTATTATGGGTATGAGACACTTCGCCAAGCGTAGGGCTAGTTTTTCTGGAAGAAACCCAGGAAGATTAGGAAGACGGTGCTTCTGGAAACACAGCCTGCTGACTTCCTCGGCCTTTTCCTCCTGTCTCTCTCTTAACTTTCCTCTTTGCTCTGCCCAGCTCCTGGGGGAAGGGCTGCCCTCATATCCCACATACGTCTGACCCTTTGGCGTACTTTCTCCCCTTCATCTGGCCAGGCATTCATCCTTCAAAATGCTCCTCACCTCAAGGAAGCCTTTCCTGACACCCCTAAAATCCGGGAGAGGCCCCACCTTCCACTGTCCCATAACACCGTGCCTGCCCTGACCTGTAACCCACTGTGTGAGAGTGGCTGTTGACGTACTGGAGTTGCCAACAGCTGTAGCAACTTTGAGAGAGGAGTTATGTCTTTTATCTTTATAATTCAGTGCCCAGTGCACAGTAAACATACAGTAGATGTTTGTTGAATGAATAAATGAGATTTATTGATGTTTTTGACATCAAACTATTTCAGACTCTAGTGATCTCAAATCCATCATCATATTCTGCACAGACTGATTGAATATCGATCCTTTGCCATTGCTTCAAGTTAAAAAAAAAACCCTTTAGAAAGTATGATGTGCATCTATAAAGCAACAAAACTGATTCTGTAAGATATCCATGAATGTCAATCTTGTAATTTTATAATACGATCATCCCTCACAAGTGAAAATTTGAAATGACTGAGTTGCTGTAGGACTTGAACACATGCTTCAGGAATCATCACTTTGTTTCCTGCTGTGCAACTGCTAGTTTCAGTTAAAAACGTTGGAAAGAAACAGGCTGGTGGGTGTAAGGGCCAGACCAGCGCCATTTTGTTGTTTATTGCATAAGCTCAGTTCCTACCCCTCCACCTCCACCTCCCTCCACCCCAACCTCTGCTGGTAAACTGGCAGGGCCACTCCCTGCTGCTTCCCCCACCCCTGGTTGCACAGCCATCGAGCCGTTGATTTAGTCACCTTAGGCAGACAGCTGCCATAATAGGCGATAAGTATTAGTTTCCTTGAACAGCTCCCATAATAGGCAATAGGTTTCTACTTCCTTGAAATTCAGGTGTTCTCCTTCAACTACCCAATCAGGCTGCACCACCTCAGGCCACTGGTTAAGAAATCCCCCCACTCCTCACCTGTACCAATCCAAATCCTCCTTTACTAATGAAATCATCAACCACCAATCAAGAGTGTACCTGTACCCAACCCTACCCTTCTTGCTTTCTGTACCCCATAAAACCTTTCCCCACCCCAGGTTTGGGGCTCGTCCTCAGCTTGCATGCCAGGAGAGTCCAGGTCCGGGCTTGAGTAAAGCTCACCTTGTGCTTTTTACATCGGAGTGTGTCTCAGACTGTCTGTTGGGGCCACTTGAAGGAATTTCAGGCACAACAGTGGGCAGTGCCTGTGGCTCAAAGGAGTAGGACGCTAGCCCCATATGCCCAAGGTGGCAGGTTCAAACTCAGCTCTGGCCAAAAACTGCCAAAATAAATTAATTAATTAAAATAAAAAAAGAAACAGGCTGGTGTGGAAATTTGCAAATAAGGGCCGGCGGTGGTGGCTTATGTCTGTAATCCTCCAGACCAGCCTGAACAAGAGCAAGACCTCGTGCCTAAAACTGGCCCAGCATTGTGGTGGGTGCCTGTAGTCCCAGCTTCTTGGTAAGCTGAGGTAAGAGGATTGTTTGAGCCCAAGACTTTGCAGTTGCTATGAGCTGTGACACTATAGCACTCTACTGAGGGTGACATAGTGAGGCTGTCTTAAAAAAAAACCACTTTTTTTTGGCACATAATATTTGATTTCATCTCTGTCAAAAACTTTCCTGGTTTGTTTCTATATTTTATTTTATTTTATTTTTTGAGACAGAGCCTCAAGCTGTCCCTCTGGGTAGAGTACCATGGCATCACAGCTCACAGCAATCTCCAAGTCCTGGACTAAAGCGAGTCTCCTGCCTCAGCCTCCCAAGTAGCTAGGACCACAGGTGCCCACCACAACACCCAGCTATTTTTTTTTTTTTTGGTTGCAGCCGTCATTGTTGTTTGATGGGCCCAGGCTGGATTCGAACCTGCCACCTTAGGTGTATGTGGCTGGTGCCTTAGCCACTTGAGCCACAGGTGCCAAGCCTATTTAATTATTCATTTATTTATTTATTAACTATTGAGACAGAGTCTCACTTTGCTGCCCTCAGTAGAGCACTATAACATCACAGCTCACAGCAACCTCAGTTTTTCTATTTTTAGTAGAGGTGTTATGCCCGAAATTTCCCCCAAGTGGCCCCAACTGACAAATCCGAGAAACTCTCCGATGTAAAAAGTAAGAGGTAAGTTTTATTCAGACCCGGGCCAAGTCCAGGCCTGGACTCTCCTAGTGTACACACTGAGGAAGAGCCTCGAACCTGAGGTGGAGGAAGTTTTTATGGGGTACAGAAAGCAAGAAGGGTAGGGTCGGATATGAGTACACTCTTGATTGGTGGTTGGTGATTTTATTAGTAAAGGAGGATTTGCATTGGTGGTTGATGATTTCATTAGTATGGGGAGGACTTGGATTGGTACAGGTGAGGGGTGGGGGATTTCTTGGAAAGCAGCTATGCTCACGACTATACCACCAACGCTTCCATGTGGGGGATTTCTTAACTGGGGCTAGAGGTGGTGTAGCCTAATTAGGTAGTTGAAGGAGAATACCTGAATTTCAGTAGAAACCTTGTGCCTATTATGGGAGCTGTTCAAGGGACTGAAACTTATTGCTTATTACAGCAGCTGTCTGCCTAAGGTGTCTCAATCAACGGTTTAATGGCTGTGCAAGGAGGTGTGGGGGAGGCAGCAGGGAGTGGCCCTGCAGGTTTTACTGGCAGAGGTTGGGGTGAAGGGCTAGGAATGGAGCTTATGTAGTAGACAATAAAATGGCGCTGGTCTGGCCCTTTCAATATACCATGTTCATGGATAGGAAAACTCAGTACTACTGAGAGAGGATACTTGAGAAAGGTGAGGTTTAGAACAGGTCTTCTCAAAGAGACCACAAGGATACACCCATAGGATCCTCTCCATGGTGACTCAGCTCGTGGGAATTTGTAAACTTAACTTCCTGGAACTTGGAAATTTCCAAGAAATCCTGTAGTTCTGTAGGGGCTGGAATAGCAGCTCCTGCTTGATTCAAACTGGCCAATAAGAAGGGTACCTGTGGGGTGGAACTTTTTAACTGTCAATAAAAAGGGAAAGACCAAGCCAGTCGGAGAGCATGGCTATTTGGAATCCTTCTATGCCGTAAGCTCCCGGCCAATAAATAAAGCCCTTCCTCTTATAAACCTGGTGTTTGGGTGCTCTTTCTCTCCATTGGGCCTCATCTTCCTGCAACACTAAGATGTCAACTCTCCCAAAATTGATTGATAGAGTCAGTGTAATCCAAATAAAAGTTCTGGTAAGTGATTTTGTGGATATCAGAGAATTGATTCTACAGTTTATATGGAAAGGCAAAAGACTCGGAATAGCTAACATAATATTGAAGAATTACTATAAAGCTACAGTGCTCAGGCCAGTGTGGTATTGCTAAAAGGTTGGACACAAAGATCAGTGGAGTAGAACAGAGAACCGAAAATAGGCTCTCACAAACACTGCTGACTGCTCTTTGGCAGAGGAGCAAAGCCAGTTCAATTAGAAAGGACAATCTTCTTTTTTTTTGAGACAGACTCTTACTTTGTTGCCCTTGGCACAGTGCCTTGGCATCCTAGCTCACAGCAACCTCAAGTTCTTGGGCTCAAGCGATTCTCTTGCCTCAGCTTCCCAAATAGCTGGGACTACAGGTGCCTACCACAACACTAGGCTATTTTTAGAGACAGGGTCTTGCTCTTGCTCAGGCTGGTCTCGAATCTGTGAACTCAGGCAATATACCTGTCTTGGTCTCCCAGAGTGCTGGGATTATAGGCGTGAGCCAACTCGTCTGGCCCAGGACAATCTTCTTAATAGATGACACTGGAATAACTGGTCATCTCCAAGTCAAAACAGAGTAATCTAGACCCAGAATTTACACTCTTCCCAAAAGGCAACTTAAAATCTATCATAGACCCAAATGTTAAATGTAAAACAATAAAACTTTTAGATGATAACATAAGAGAAAATTGAGGTGACCTTGTGTTTGGCAATGATGTTTTAAATACAATACCAAAAGCATGGTATATGAAAGAAGAAATTGACAAGCTGGACTTCAATAAGATTAAAAACTCCTGCTCTAGAAAAGATACTGTTAAGAGAATAAAAAGACAAGCTATGTATTTATAAAACACATCTCTGACCAAGAATTGATATTCAAAATATATAAAGAGGCTCAGCGCCTTTGGCTCAAGTGGCTAAGGCGCCAGCCACATACACCTAAGGTGGCGGGTTCAAATCCAGCCTGGGCCCACCAAAGAACAATGACGGCTGCAACCAAAAAATAGCCAGGCATTATGGCGGGTGCCTGTGGTCCTAGCTACTTGGGAGGCTGAGGCAGGAGACTCGCTTGAGCCCAGGAATTGGAGGTTGCTGTGAGCTGTGATGCCATGGCACTCTACCCAGGGGGACAGCTTGAGGCTCTGTCTCAAAAAAAAAATAACAAGTGTTGGTGAAGAAGTGGAGAAATTACTCCTGGTAGCAGGAATTTTAGGAAACAGCTTGGGAGTCTGTTGAAATGATAAACATGGTGTTACCACATGATGCAGTAATTAACTAGGGGAGTCTACCTAAGAGATTTGGAAATACATGTCCATATAAACACTTCTATATGAATGTGCATGGCAGCATTTTTCACAATAGCTGAGAAGTGTAAACAACCCCAATGCCCATCAACTATTAAATGGATAGGCAAAATGTGTTTATTGCTACAGTGGGATGTTATCTGACCATAGAAAGGAATGTGGCTTGGTGCCTGTGGCTCAATCGGCTAAGGCGCCAGCCGTGTACACCTAAGGTGGCAGGTTCAAATCCCCAGCCCAGGTCCGCCAAACAACAATGATGACTGCAACCAAAAAATGGCCGGGCATTGTGGCGGGCACCTGCCACAACACCTGGCTGTTTTTTGGTTGCAGCCATCATTGTTTGGTGGACCCGGGCTGGATTCGAACCCGCCACCTTAGGTGTATGTGGCTGGTGGCACCTTAGCCACTTGAGCCACAGGCCCTGAGCCTGGGGGTTTTTTTTTGAGACAGAGTCTCAAGCTGTCACCCTGGGTAGAGTGCTGTGGCATCACAGCTCATAACTATCTTCAACTTGGGCTCAAGCTATCTCCTTACCTTAGTTTTTTTTTTTTAATACATTTTTTTTTTGAAACAGAGTTTCACTTATTAACCCTCGATAGAGTGCTGTGGTGTCACAGCTCACAGCAACCTCCAACTCCTTGGGCTTAGGTGATTCTCAGTTTTTATATTTTAGTAGAGATGGGGTCTCATTTTTGCTCAGGCTGGTCTTGAACTTCTGAGCTCAAACAATCTACCTTCCTTGGCCTCCCAGAGTTCTGTTATTACAGGTGTGAGCCACCGTACCCAGCCCAGGTTTTGTTTAGAAACATGAATGATGAAATGTTCTAAGCTTCCATGTGGTAATGGTTGTACCATTCTATGAAATTCTATGACTACACTAAGCACTGAGTTGTGCACTTTAAATGGTTGATTGTGTCATATGTAAGCTACGTCTCACTACAGATGTTTTAAAAACATTAATTCCAGTTTGAGACTTCATGAGGGAGTCTTTTAAACAGTCTTAATTTGGTGGCCACACCAGTGGTGGGTGATCTCTTCACCCACAGTGTGTGGGAGCTGGGCTGGCCCAGCAGCAGTGACAAACTGCAATATGACAGTGGCTTTACCAAGACAGAAACAACCTGGCTCTCATGTGCTCAGGGTCTGTAGGGCATTCTGTCCTTCCACAGGGCAGCCTGGTCTAGGTGACCACGTCCTACCGGCCAGCAGAAGAGAAAGTCACGGCTGAGGGCACACCCGTTTCCTCCAAGGATTTCGACCCACGTGCTGTTCATGGGGCACATCTAGTGGAAAGGGAGTTCGGTCCCCAGCACAAGCCTGCTTTCCCTTAAGCTGGTGGTTCCAACTCCTTACTCCCCTTGACCTTGAATGTTTTCCAGGGCCCACTGTGGCTCATGTCTGGAGAATCTGCATAAAATCCTAGCAGCTGGGGACTTGTGCCTTTGGCTCAGGTGAAGAATATTTCAGTTCAAGGTGTAACAGACACCAAATTTAGGTCTCAAATCTCCAAGGATCATCCAGTGGAACCCAGCCAACCTCATGGTCCTGGGGGCCACAGCTGCTTCCAGAAATCCTCTGTTCAGCTCCGGAATTCTCAAAAGGCTATGACGCTCTGTAGTTCAATTTTTCCAATGGAAAGTGCAGAGTGTAGCCCAGGGGTCCTCAAACTTTTTAAACAGGGGGCCAGTTCACTGTCTCTCAGACCATTGGAGGGCCGGACTGCGGGCCCCAGGACGAGTCGGCTGCTAAGCAAGACAGGCAGCTGCGGCAAAAACCCAGTGGGATTTTTGTCCTAGGTGGACTGCATGTGGCCTGTGGGCTGTAGTTTGAGGACGCCTGGTAGCCCATGACAGAGTACTATTTTCCTGCAAAAGACTCTTTAGGTATTCCCCCTTCTTCCCAGAGTCCTATGCCCAGGCTGTGGCTGAAGCCACTCTCTCCTTTTCTCTGCCTCCTCCCTCATTCAACAGTCTCTCAGTACCAGGCTCCCAGCCCTGTCCTCCGTCTACTATCCCCCAGGCCCCCAATGCTGTCACCCCATTGCACCCCTGGCCTCCTTCTCAGGGCTGCCCCCACTTCACCAACCCCCCCACCCTTAGCAGCATTCACCTCCCAGAGCCTCCCCATGGAACTGAATGTGGCAGGATGTGGTGGCTGCTAGAACAAGGGCCTGTCTCCCCTTTCGCCTCACAACAGAGCCTCAGGCTGTGTGGGACAGTAAGTGCTTCCTGTGAGAATGGATGTCACAGAAGGTGGCCATGGACACAGTCTTGGCAATGAGAGGAAAGAGAGCCCTCTAGGTAGGCTTTGGGGAAAGCCACAATCTGCTGCTTGGGTGTGGACATCTGGCCCAGAGGAGCAGAAAAGGAGACAATCCCAGCAGCCTGGAAGCCTCCAGGCCTTGTTTTGGAGAACACTCCCTTGCAGGTTCCATTCCGTGCAGCTCAGGGCAGCCCTAACTGTGTACCATGGACCCTCTTGGCTACAGGTAGGAAGGTGTTACCTCCTTCCCCAGCATAGCCTTTTGTGGCCCTGTTGCCCATGAACACCAGACTGCCCCCCACACCTCCATGTCTACTAACCCCTTGAGGAAGGCCCTTCCTTTCTCCCCTCAGACCCAGAGAAGCTGCTGGCCCACTCGGCACCCACTTAACTTGAGGGCCTGGCAGAACAGCCAGAGGGAGAAGGTTGAAAGGTTCTCAAAAGGGCGGCGCCTATGGCTCAGTGAGTAGGGCTCCGGCCCCATATATCAAGGGTGGTGGGTTTGAACCCAGCCCTGGCCAAACTGCAACAAAAAAATAGCCGGGCATCGTATAGGGCACCTGTAGTCCCAGCTACTCAGGAGGCTAAGGCAAGAGAATTGCCTAAGTCCAAGAGCTGGAGGTTGCTGTGAGCTGTGATGCTAAGGCACTCTACCAAAGGTGACAGTGAGACTCTGTCTCAAAAAAAAAAAGAAAAAAGAAAAAGAAAAAAACTTCCCAAAATAAGGCAGCCTAGAAAAGGAGGGGGCTTCTGACAGCTGCGACATGGGTGGCCCTGGGGACCCAGCGCTGAGTGAATGAGCCAGACACAGGCAGGACAAACCTTGCCTGACTACACCAGTCAGGTCCCCAGAGTCACCAGTTCCACAGAGACAAGTAGTTGAGGCACCAGGGCTGGTGAAGGTGAGAAAGTTCAGGGGATGAGCATTGGTGACACCTGCACAGCACTGTGCATGTGAATCAATATTCCTTACTGCATACTTGACAATGGTTGGAACAATGTCAAGTTATATAAATCTTACCACAATTAAAAAAATAAGACAATGAAAGTCAATCAATGTATGCATACTCTGATTAATTATTAGCTCAAGTGTTCTTCTCCCATCAGGAAACCAAAGCCTTTGCTTGCTTCTCCAGGAAGAGACCTTGAGAGGTGATCGGTCTGCCCCAACCCAGAGAACAGGGGCCATAAAACTTATCAGGATTGTTACCACTGCTGACCCTTGCCACTTTTAGAGGGTGAGAGCAGGGCCCTGAAGGTGCCGCCTGCCTCTCTGAGCTGAGTTGCTCAGCCTGGAAAGCCCCTCCAGGTTGAATTAATCACTCTCTATTGTTAGCTACTGGGGTGCAACCTTGACTTTCCTGGAGGGCAGGGACCTGTGCTGTGCCGGCCAAGATAGAGATCCCAGGGGCTCTTCTCCTAAGAGGCATCTGGCCCACAGCCTCATCAGGTGGAGGAGAGGGGTGCCTGCCTGTGTGGAGGCATAGAACCTATTCCATCGTCCAGGGAGGGGCAAAGAGTCAGGGTCCCTGAGGCAGAGCTGCCTTTGGGGACCTTGAAGTTCTTCTTTGGGGCAGAGTTCACAGAGAACCCTTGTCATCCTGCAGGTCCAGGCCTCTCCATGGCTAAGGCCTTCAGATAGGTGACCAAGTGTGTGGAGCATAGGGTGCTGAACACTTTGTGCTTTGGTCCCCCCCCAGAGCACACCTGCCTGCTACCTGCAGTGAAGGGCGATGGCCCATAGGGCTGGCTTTCCCCTCACCCAGAGTGCCCTCCTAGGAGCCTCCTACTCTCCCACCATCGAGGTTTGGTG
Organism: Galagoides demidoff; assembly: GCA_963574575.1. NCBI lineage: Eukaryota > Metazoa > Chordata > Mammalia > Primates > Galagidae > Galagoides > Galagoides demidoff. The sequence goes on along the minus strand of CAUYQV010053433.1, from coordinate 736 downwards.
CACACCCTCACAGCAGGCAATTCCTGGCAGCTACAAGGCCACCTCTTCTCTCCTCAGAGGCTTCTGTCCACCTGCCTGGACAGGTGAACACTCTGGGAGCATACGCCAGGTGCATACTCCAGGAGCACACTCCAGACACACACTCCCGGCCACGCCCCTTACCTCAGCAGCACCTCCCAGGGCATGCTGCTTGTCTCCTCCCACCTGTCTCTACACCACCTCTTTTGGTGGTCCTGTTGCCCATTTCTCCAGTATCCAAGAGACCGGACTCAGTCTCCCTCTCCCTAACTGCTAGAACCTTCCAAGGTACCCCTGGAATTTTGGGGTCCCCCAACTTCCCTGATGTTCTCTCTATGGGTTTGTAGACTATAGGCGAAAGGCCTATGTGCCTCTGGCCAAAAAAACTGTTTGAAAGAGAGCAGTGAAAAGACTGTGCAGGCATGCTTCTGAGAAATGGATGTAGAATCCCATATGGTTGGGTTAGTTGTGGACCTAAAAAACCCCTGACCTAAGATTGGCCTGGTTGGTTGTGGGCATAAAAACCCCCTGACTTAAGGCCCACATGGGAGTGGAGGTTTGCACACAAATTTCTGCATGCCCTAAAAGTTTCTTTTTCTTGGCTCGGTGCCTGTGGCTCAATGGCTAAGGCGCCAGCCACGTACACCTAAGGTGGCGGGTTCGTATCCCCAGCCCGGGCCCGCCAAACAACAATGATGGCTGCAACCAAAAAATGGCC
>CAUYQV010053430.1:0-11105 GCA_963574575.1 Galagoides demidoff | reverse complement strand
CCCCCTGGGTAGAGTGCCATGGCATCACAGCTCATAGCAACCTCCAACTCCTGGGCTCAAGCGAGTCTCCTGCCTCCGCCTCCCAAGTAGCTGGGACCACAGGCGCCCGCCACAACACCCGGCCATTTTTTTGGTTGCAGCCATCGTTGTTTGGCGGGCCCGGGCTGGAGATTCGAACCCGCCACCTTAGGTGTACATGGCTGGCACCTCAGGCGATTGAGCCACAGGCACCGAGCCAAATCATAATTTTTCAATGATTCATAGAGCCATTTAAATTGGTTATGTATACAGTCAGGCATGCAATAGAACTTTCTTATTCAACGTAGTTTATTTCTTCTACAAAACATGCTTATTAATGCCCAGAGTGAGTTGAAAACTTTCTATTAATGGACTATGCCTATTTCCGTCAAGTGAAATCTTATGATTAACAAGAGTTAACTGTGTTAGCTCCTAACCCTCGTATATCAATCAGGGTAAGCTCACTAATAGTATGGAAACAAATTACCCTAAATTCTCAGTGGCTTAACGCAATGAAAATTCACCTCTTACTCATGCAACGTCTGCTGCATGTTTGGCAACACGCCAGTCAATGGTTGTTTACCAAAAACTTGACTTTCTGTCATAACATGGCAAGTTACAAGATCACATCATTTGTATTGCTGCTATAGCAAAATGCCAGAAACCAGGTGGCATAAGCAACAGAAATTTATTTCTCGCAGTCCTGCCATCTGGGATGTTCAAGATCAAAGTGCTACTAATTTGGTGCCTGGTGAGGGTGCCCTTCCTGGCTCACAGACAGCCCCTTCTCTCTGTGTCCTCATGTGGCAGAGAGAAAAAGCAGACTCTCCTGTACCTTCTTAGAAGGGCACTAATTCTATCATGAAGGCCCCACCTTCATAACCCTATCTGAGTCCCTTCTCTCTCAAGGGCCCTGCCTGTCTCCAGATACCCTCACATTGGGACTTAGGACTTACTCATGTATTTGAGGATGGACACAGCATTCAGTCTATAACATAATCCAGTACTGACTTTGACCCATTGCTAACCTTTGTAAAAACAATATTTTACTGTCAGTAGCTGTCTCGGGAGGTTTGGGCCCATAGCACAGTGTCATAGACTCAGGTGGCTTAAACAACCTAAGTTTATTTTCTGGCAGTTTTGGAGAAAAGGAAGATATTGATCAAAGGGTGCAAAGTTTCAGTTAAGCAAGATGAATAAATTCAAGAGATGTACTGTACAGCATGACCACAATTAACATACTTGAAAATTCCCAAGAAAAGAAATCTTAAATGGTCTCACTGTACACAAAGTATAAGTCTGTGAAGTATAAGACCACGGATACGTCGGCACCACACACAGGAAACAGCCAGGAAACAGATTGAAAGTACAACCTTGCCAGAGGGGACGCTCTCCAGAGGTGCAGGAAAGCCCCCCTGCCCCCGCCCAGAGGGCCTGCTAGCCCCAATCCATCTCAGCAACGGCTATTTATTGAGGGATCGCGGGTGTGGGGCGTGCCCAGCAATGACATACAAGGGCTAAGTGCTTAAGGATCACCTCATGCTCTTCCCAGGGGCTTGACTCCCACACAAATGTTCAAGGTCCAACACCTGCTCACTAACCAGCAACCAATTTCATCTCGTTCCCAGAGCACTGAGCTACCTGAGGGCTTGTTCCCCAACTGCAAAACATCTCTGAGCTTCTACAGATATGTTAATTAGGCTGATGTAATCATTTCACAAGGTAGATATGAACACCCGTATCATAATGCCACATTGTACACATGGTATATTTATTGTATGTAAAATATATACAATTTTTATTTGTCAATTGCACCTTAATAAAGCTTGAAGAAAAAATAAATAATAATTTGGAAATAATTCAATTCCTTCTAGAGTTTAAGAAACAAGAAGAATATACCAGAAGGAAGAAGACGCCATTGAAATCATGTGTCCAGCATGAATCAACGGCATAGATGTCTGTCAGATGGAGGAGCACGGCTATTGCAGAAGCCACAATATTTAGACATAAAAATAGCTGAGAGGAACCAGGCAGTGGAAAGCATCTAATAAATAGCCAAAAACATCAAAGACAGATTTTTCTCTTCACTTTTCATTCAAGTAGACTTAAGATTATAGCTGAGTGTGGTTGAGGCTGAGGCGAAGGATCACAGGAGTTTAGGAGATGCAGGTTGCAGAGTGCTGAGATTGTTCCCACACACCGGCCTGGATAACACAGTGAGGCCCCATATCAAGGAAGATAAAGATTCCTTGGGAACCTGCTGGACACCAGACGTTGGCGACTCTGACAGCTCACAGGTACTGTGAGAGACCTAGGTGTAAATAAACAAATTGGGGGCCTGGAAGTTAATGCACGATAGGTTTTGTTCCTAAAATCATGGGGACAGAAAAAAAAGGGACATTTTTCTCAGCCGGAGAGATGCTAGAAGGAAACCTTTCTCATGGGTGTGACTGAGAAATAATAGGTATTGAGTAATGATGGGGGAGTCATCAGAGCACAATTTTGAGTTGGAACATCAAGAGTAAAGTGAGGAACCAGGAAACCACATGGCACATAGCGATTACTGAGCAACTCATATTACTCAGTAACAAATTGCCTGGGCAGGCGGCTGGGTGGCCAAAGACTTAGTGGAGGCCCAGTTTCAGGGACAGGGCCATTTCCCAGCTGCGGAGTGCAGAGTGAGGTGTGGCACTGAAGGCTTTCTTCGCTCAGGAATCCACCCAGACTTGGGCCTTAGAAACCGCATCTTGGGTATATGAGGAGATGGATTTAATGAGAAAAAAATACAGGTGGAAAGACATCTTAAAAAATAAGTGGGGCTTTACCAAGAAGAACATTCAAAGAGTAAACAGAGAAATATGAGCCTGCAAAAAACCAAAGAATTATCAGAAAATTGTGAAGAAAGCCGGTAGAGAATGGTACCTTTGAAACAGCAACAGCAGCCAAACAGCGCATTTCGACTGTGCTTAGAATATATATGAGTTGCTCTCAAGCAGTTAATAACTAGGTCAAATTTTAAAAAGCTTCCGCAGGCAAATACATTAGAGAAATGCTGTTACCAAAGCATAATTATTTCCTTTAATGTGAGGCTTCTTGGAACGTTAATACCGTACTTTACATCAGAACCTTCCAGGAGGTGCGGCATATATCATTGCAGGAGACAGACCAGGCACAGAGGAATTCATCTCCTTCAGTGGAAACTTCCATTCATCCAGCTGAACAAACCCTCGTCCTGTGATTAATCCCTCATTCCTCCTTCTTCTCCATAATAATAGCCAAAGAATTGCCAAGTGCTAATTATTTTTGCTACTCCAGTATTTGTTAAATAGTTCCATTTTATCTCTTTTTGAATTACTCCTGATTCATATTCTTTTACATGTTTAACAGACTTTGTCAGTTTTTTTTTTTTGTCTTTCCTGCAGAATTTCATTCACAGCAGGCAGATGAATACATTTTGTCTTCCTTACCTGTTTTCTTATAATATTTTTTCATTCTTTTCTTATAACATTTTACTCGTCTTCCAGGTAGCTTCTTGCGTGAATTTCCTGAAGACTTTCCATGAAAAACAATGGAGCCATCAACGGACGTCCAAAATCCTAAGTTTTGATTTTTAAAGGCTTCAGGAGTATAAGGAATTTTGATTCTGGGGAAAACATTAATTAATTTTAGGAAAGAATCTAGGATGTAGCACTAGATAAAGAATTAATGCTTTTTAGCGAAAGAATGTTCAGAAGAGAATTTGAAAGAAAATAAAGGGTATGTGTATGGGTGTGCAAGATATGTTTATGAGAAAAAGAGCTAATATTTCTCCATATTATATCCCCTGCACATCTGGATTTGTAGATTTGCTTTACTCTAAAAAATATAATTATTGCCTAATCATCTTCAAAACCTTCCATTATAAAACTGTTTGGTTTTTCTGTTTGTTTTTGGATAAACAACACAATCTTTCTCATGTCCACCATGTCTTCATGAGCTGGCATCCGCCTTCTTCACCTCTCACACAATTTGCTAACCTTCCTCAGCATCTGTGTTCCAGGACGAAACAGGAGCGATGGTGATCAGCAGAGGCTGATCCTGCTATGGACAACCTTTCAGAAAACACACATCCAACTAACGCTTATAATATGCAACAAAGGAAACTCACAAAAATGTTGTTGTTACGACGTGATATTCCTGGGTTAACTGGAGTTCTTTCCTTCTGGGGGAGCTGACTCATGAACTATTATTCTCAAAATGGGTCCTTTCTCAAGTGTTCATTTACAAATACCAGATATACTTCAGAATTTTTCTCATTTGATGTCAATTTAATTACTCCATTTATCTTACAAGGGTACAAGTGAATCTTTCTAAAAGCAGAGTATGAATGTCCTAACTCAATAACTAAGAAAATGACATGAAGGCCACATTAACCAGTTTGAGGAGAGTATTTCAAATGATAAATGAAAATACCACACTGTACCCCATGATTGCATTAATGTACACAGCTATGATTTAATTTAAAAATCTTTTAAAAAATAATAATTGCTCCAGGTACTAAGCTTTTTTCTAAATTTAAGCCAAAGGAATGTGAAAATCATTAATTATATATTCTTAAATCATTAATTACATATTTTAGTTGATTATTTTTCTGAGTAATCCAATCAATTCTATTGTATCTTGACATCTGTACTTCAAGAGCACACAACATTATATCAGGAGGTGACTCTATTACCTGTCTAAAGTAAGTTCACACTTTAACAAGTAACAACATATAGATCTCACTAATAGTCCTACCTGTAACCAACAAAAGATATGTGAGAAAACATACATGATTTATTTTGTAAAATTATACTGAAAAAAAAAACCTCTACAGTTCAGTATCAATACAATGTGAATTCTAAGTAAAAAAATGAAAGTATTTCCATTTACTTTTCTAGTATTTTCATTTTTTCTTGGACTACTAGGGCAAAAAAAATGAAAACTCCAATTTAAAAATAATTTAGAATGAAAATGAAAATACATAAAAGAACAATCATCTGAATTGATTTACCTCTCCCCTGTAATCAAATTTCATGAAATGATAATTATAAAAATGATATGCCAGTATCTTTTGTGGGTCTTCTCACACCTCTCCACTTTACCAGGGAAAACAATCTACCAATTTCACTGTTTTTCCACTTTCTAGTCAAATGCTAACATTAATTGATAATTGATAATGTCAATTTGAACATATTCAAATTCTACCCTGAATGAAGAGCATTAAATTTCAAAGAGTATTTGAAATACACACACACACACACACATGCAATTTGAATTCATTTTGGTCCCAACTAATAACTTGGGTCAGGATCAAACATTCTGCCTAAAACAAGTAGGACCTTTAGTTTCAAGTCTGATGAAGTCTTTGTAGTTTCGTGTAAGGGGAAATACTCACTTTAGAAAGAGATTGAATATACAGCCTACTTCGCAGCCTCCCTCAATACTTAGAATTTGTGGTTGGAAATTCATAGCTTCTATAACTTTGATGGGAAATAGTGAATTGAAAATATCGTACTGTGTTTTTTTAAATCTAACTAAAGAAACTTATTTAAAAATAAATGATGTAGCACAACTTTCAGAAGAGCTTCTTGCATATGGCTTGTAGTGCCAAATAAATTTAAACAGAGCAGCTGGTTTCTGGGTGAGATTCCCTGTGGTCCTGCAGATAGATCTGTTCCCAGTGGTTAGGAGAGTTCTATTTTATTGTTTTTGACAAGCATAGCAGTCTGGTCACAGGTGTGGAAGACAGCTAAAAAAAAAAAAAAAAAAGCAGGAAATAGCCAAACTTGGGCTGTCATTCTGATTACATTTTTATAGATGTTATGGTAAATAAAGTTAATGTTACAATTTTTTTAAAAAATGTGAAATCTAAATGTATGTTCTTTATTTTCATCATAGGAAATCTGCTTTTAAAAATACACAGTGTGGTTACCTTGTCCACGTCCTCCCTAACATTTTCACATACACATATATCTGAAGGGATTCGTAGTTTAGCAACATTTATTTGTTTATTCATTTAATTCAATAGGAACATCTTACAGATGACACAATGTTTAGTAGGCACAAAATCGGCATCCACCGTACAAGACTTATTATTAAACTACAGGCTATAGTAACTTGATGGTTTTAAGAATCCTGTATATTCCTTCAAAACAACTTTCAGAATAAAGCAGGAATTGCAGAAATCAGGTCAATTAAATTAAATTATACATTCTAAATGTGTGTATTTAAAGGGTTTCTATCTTGTCACCCTTGGCTTCCTTGGTAGCTCCTATAGAGGTATATGTTTCTCCCAATAGAAGCTTTCATTTTATTTATTTATTTATTTATTTATTAAATCATAGCTGTGTACATTGATACAGTCATGGGGTACAGTGTGCTGTTTTTATATATAATTTGAAATATTTTTATCAAACTGGTTAACATAGCCTTCCTATCATTCTCTTAATTATTGTGTGGATCATGCCTATGGTTCATCCTATAAGGCTACATGTGAATCTTTCTAAATGGAGACTATAAATGTCTTAACATAAGCTTTCGTTTTAATTACAGATGATTTAGAATCCAGATCTAATTCTTCTTTGTGATATGTTTCACAGCATGGTCCTCCTCAATTCCTGCCATTTTTTGTAATATTCATATACTCTTGCTGGGTCTATCTCTGTGGAGATTTATTTATTTATTTATTTTAACTTTTTTTGAGACAGAGTCTCACTGTGTTGCCCTCAGTAAAGTGCTATGGCGTCACCACTCACAGCAACCTCAAACTCTTGGGCTTAAGCAATTCTCTTGCCTCAGCCTCCCAAGTAACTGGGACCACAGGTGCCCACCACAACACCTGGCTATTTTTTGTACAGTTGTCATTGTTGTTTAGCTGGCCTGGGCCTGGTTGGAGTCCAGCAGACTCAGTGTATGTGGCTGGCACCACAACGACTGTGCTATGGGTGCCAAGCCCATGGAGTTTTATACATGTACAAATCCCCATACTTTTAAATTTTTTTTAATTTTTGTATCAAAAGAAATTGTTTCCCTTCTAAAGTTTAATTCACGTTTTTCAATGGAATTTTAGAGTTCTCACAATATAACCATTTTAGCAAATCCCCCAAAAGAGCTGAACCATGAAAAACAAGACTATATTCAAGTCAGAAATAACTTTGCTGTCCTATTTAACATGGTTGTCACGTGTGTTGGTTTGTATACTGCAGGGATTCTAAGCATGAAATAAAAAGTCAAAAATGAATGGTATAGCTCCTGGGTGAAGGGCTCAACTACGACTCGGACATTACCTAACAGATGCAAACAATGTCACCTGATTGTTTATACCCTTATGTTAACCTGATATCTTTAAAAAATCAAGAATGAAAACTCCTGGAGATATAATGATACTTGGAGCCATCATTCAATGTTACAGTTTAAAAACTAGAGGCAGAATTTCCACATCATGATGCTCACTAAGAGAACTGAACTCATGAAAGTCATATTTGGATGGACACTGTGATAGGCCTGAATATGTTACAGTACAAAGGTCCTCCTCTAATATCTCACCTGGTTGTGAGAAACTTTGGAACCCTACAAGTGAGGGTAGGGGTTGAGGAAACACACTCTCACATCTCCAAATCCATCTGCTACATGTACATTGCACTTTCTTTCCAACCTGAGGTTTGTCTCGGTGGAAGGCCTCTCAGAGGATCATCAGTGTCTGAACTTTCTTCTCTTTCGAAACTTTTATCCCCTATACCAGCCAAGAGACCTACATCTATCCTGGTGGACCTACATCTATCCTACGTCAATCTGGAACTTCATGAATTCTTTCAAAGTCACAGATTCCTTAGGACAAAATATCAAATCTAGGTTCATCTTGTCTCTATGTTTCACTATATTTTTTTTTTCTTGAAACAATGTGGACAGTGGTCTAGATGATTGATAAGGAGAAGTAAATAACAGAGGAAGAAAACAATGTGGACCCTGAGACATTTTCAGAGTTTCCTTGATGTCAGAGAAAGGGAAAAGCACCCCTCTAGCATCCAGGAGCTGGCCCACCCCCGGACAAGCCTTGACTCTGCTGAACATCATTTCATAGAATGGCAAGAACAGACAAGGCCATTCTGTGACCATTTTGGATCAAATCCTGAACATTTCCACTTTGTAATCAAGTCTAAACCCAGATAAGCACGGCCAGTGTCCATCCGCTGATCCCAGCTGAGTGACTGCTAATTTCTTATGAATTGTAGCTTGTGTGGCATCTGTAATCTGCACTCTAGAAGCACATATTTATTGAGACAGTCAGTAGAATTATCCCTGCTTCCTGAGAGCAATTCAGAGCTAAACTTCACCTTTTAAACCCTCCTTAAAATGATCAAAACACAGGCCTGTATTCTACAACCCCTTTCTAACACTCTCTACTGAGAATGCCATTGTTCTTCATGATGGTGTGTGTTTTACTAAGAAAAGAAATACTCCCAACCTATTCAGGTGTGTCCTAGGTGGTATTGGGAGGTCAAAACTATCTTCATTGTAATATGAAGATACTATTTAGCCTTTCCTTTGTTTTAGAATTTGCACTGATTTTGGAAAATCAATAAGTGATAAAACTATTAGCATTCTTACCACTCAGTGGCATAACTATTGCTACAAATGGTTAATGGGTACATCAACAGTACACACTTGTAGAGAAAAAAAGAGAAAAATAAACTGTATTGCTTAAAGATGTCTTGCTCAAACTAGCAAAGGTAATTTATTTTGTGATATTCTATCTGATGAAACTAGAAGTAACACACAGGGCACTTCTGCTCCCTCCTGAAGAGTGATGGGCCTTGGGGAAAAGCCCATGAGTGAACGTTTGAGTTGTGAACAGATCGAACCAATTTTCTAAGTACCAATTGTACTGACATGAATGAGTAACAGACAAATTCTGATTATTCAACTGGGGTATTTGGCAGACATTAAAAAAAATAGACAAAGTGAGCCTGTCACTTCAAAAGAAACAACCGATAGAATTTGCTTTCAGTAACATCTAACCACCATGAGCTCTACAGCTTCCAACACTTAAAGAAAATATATCAACAGTTGGCAAATCTGCATACTCACTGAACTGATATTTTCTAAATGGCAAATCCATGATAATCATACACATGTTAACAATTCATCTAAGGTGCAAGATTTTAATGCAACAAAGTGTGAAAAGTTCATTGATCTGGTTCCAAATTAAAAATCGTAAATAACCTTTAAGTAACTAATACATATCAAATTTCAGTGTGGTATGAAATACAAACACCATGACTACCTGAAAAGACAATTCAAATGTTCTTCTCATTTCCAAACACTCATCTGTGTATGGCTGAACATTCATCATAGACTTAAAATAAATCAGGCAATAGAGTGATTACAACCGCCGTGGATTACTTCAGGCATTAAAGAGGTTTAAAAGATGTGAAAAGAGGCTCGGCGCCTGTGGCTCAATCAGCTGGGGCGCCAGCCATGTACACCTAAGGTGGCGGGTTTGAATCCCCAGCCCGGGCCCGCCAAACAACAATGATGGCTACAACCAAAAAATGGCCAGGCGTTGTGGCGGGCGCCTGTGGTCCCAGCTACTTGGGAGGCGGAGGCAGGAGACTCGCTTGAGCCGAGGAGTTGGAGGTTGGAGGTTGCTATGAGCTGTGATGCCAAGGCACTCTACCCAGGGGGATAGCTTGAGGCTCTGTCTCAAAAAAAAAAAGATGTGAAAAGATGCTTGTCTTATTGTTATTTTTGGATATTATAGTTTCCATGAAAGATAAGCTACTGATGTTAATATACTATGTATTTCTTTATTGGCATATAAAAATACATGTAAGTTGGTGAACTGATCTAAAAATCCTAAGTTCCCCACGAACTGTACAGACCTCCTCCTGGCCAAGGGGACCACAAAGAAATCTTAAAATTGAGTTTCCAGCCATGACAAGATGAAAAGTCAGATACATTTTATTATATCTCCTTCTTTAATAAAGAGCAGAAGACCTTTTTTTTCCCCCTTAAGGGCTGCACAGAAATCAGTCTCATGATCTATTCCTCCCTGTCTGTGGTTTTAGCAGGACAATTAACCAGCATTCTTTCCTGATAAAAGACCACAAACTAGTTTTAACCAGACTACAGAGCATGCACGGAGAGGGATTCATGTCCTTGCTACATGTTTTACATCAGAGGACCACCAGTTCCTGAGCATGGACCCCATAAAGGGGCATGAAGCTCAACTGCACAGGTGTGTGCTTCTTCGTTCATGAATATTCATGACTCCTCCTATAGCTTGTTAAATATCTATATTGGCCACCACACCCAACAGAAATTCCTGTTCTGGGTTTCTTTTCCTCTAAGCAGGTGTTCCTGACCTCTGGCCAGGGCTCTGCTTCCCAGCCTGTCAGAATGGCTATGGGCTGCAACCCTTTATGACAAATGAAGCTTTCCTGTCCAGATTTATGAACCGTGCCATTTTCTTCACTTAACAAGTAATGTACAAGAAAATAAATATACATGAGCAATATTTAAACATTCATTACTTTTAATCCCTAATAAAGTAAATACTGAGAGAGAAAGAGAGATAGGTACTTAGGCTATTTAGAAACTTCAATAATAATTTTACAATATAAAGGCTCCCAGAGACCAAAACCAATTTGAGAAAGTCTTGGTTAATATATTAAAAATATTTTCCATCATAATTTTAAGTATTAAATTATTATTATTATTCACAAATAACTTAAATTATTCTCCTTTCCCTTCGGAGCTGAGTACATTTAATGTAATTCAGGCAAAAGAGTGGAAGGATGTCTTTTTTTCAATTGAGCAATAATAATAATGATGCAAAAATAGTAATATTCACATTGTCAAATAAGAATATGCCTATTATAGAATGCTTTGACTCAGAGGTCAGTATGAAGTCATCAGTTAACTTCTTATTATTTTTTTCCAAGTCTCAAAAAATAGACAACTAATATTTATAAGTAAATATAAATACTTATAAATAAAAATAAAAGATAATTTCAAAAAACAGATCATGCCAAATCTTATAGACAATAGAAAAAGAAGAAATACTT
>CAUYQV010053428.1:0-13489 GCA_963574575.1 Galagoides demidoff | reverse complement strand
GGTTTATCTTACAAGGGTACAAGTGAATCTTTCTAAGAGTAGAATATGATTGTCTCAACACAATAACTAAGAAAATGACATGAAGGCTATGTTAACCAGTTTGATGAAAATATTTCAAATTGTATATGAAAACACCACACTACCCTAGAATTGCATTAATGTACAGAGTTATCATTTAATAAAAATAAATAAATAAATAAATAAAAATTTTAAAAAAAGGAAAAGAACAGAAGCCTGAGGAAGAGCATGCCTGTTGGTCTGTGTGTGCAACCCCCAATACTGTAAGATTTGGATCAAATGACAAACCATGTGTGAAATGTGACAATAAGTATATATTTTGTACCAATTACACAATTTAGCTGACCTTTTCAAGAGATGAGAACCACAGTCACACACTGTATGTGATTTTGAAAGAACAAGGAAACCTTCTCAAAGAAGATATGACTGTGCCCCTATAGGTCATAGAAAGTGCTGCATGCACATGTAGGCACGAATCCTTGAAAAGACTCAGAACTAGACTAAAACAGGTAAAGGATTCTTGATTGTTCTATCTGAACTATTTATGACTCTTGGTGAACTAGCCCAATTTTTAATTGAATATATGTTATTGTAGGCTCAGAGTTTGTATGACTATCTACAGTTTCAACATTAACACTCAAGTCAGGAGATGATTAGTTCCTATTTAGATTAATTACAGTGGCCAAGGGGGTTTAGGTCAAAATAGAATAGTTCAAATGATAGATATGGTGTCCCCAAAATGACAAAAGACTATGTGATCTAGATTTTTAATATTTTCACCAGAAAATTGGAATAATTTATTCAAACCCAACTTTTCTTTTTGAAAGACCCAGAATTTAAAAAACTTACAAAGAAATCACAAAGCTACAACTTAATATATTTATAGGATGTAATGTGGTTCTTCTGAAATTTTCATCTTGAAGAGAATTAAGTTGATTGCCTTTTTAAATAAAAATTGTATGTTGAAAGAAAAGTAAATTTATAAGATGCCTTTCTTATTAATAACTTAATATCAATTATTAATTTGTTTTAGTTTTTTTAAAATCATTGCTGTGTATATAATGCAGTCATGAGGTACAATGTGCTGGTTTTATATATAATTTGAAATATTTTTATCAAACTGGTTAACATAACTTTCATTGCATTTTCTTAGTTTTTATGTTAAGACATTTATATTCTACATTTAGTAAGTTTCACATGAACCCTTGTAAGATGCACCATAGGTGCGGTGCCACCAATTACCCTCCCTCCACCCATCCTCCCCTCTACCCTCCTCTCCCTTTCCCCTTTCCCCATATTCTTGGGGTATAATTGGGTATAATTGAGTACATTCATATGAAAGCTATAAATTAGTGTCATAGTAGTACATTGAGTACTACTGAGTACATTGGCTACTTTTTCTTCCATTCTTGAGATACTTTACTAAGAAAAATATGTTCCAGCTCCATCCATGTAAACATGAAAGAGGTAAAGTCTCTATCTTTCTTTAAAGGCTGCATAATATTCCATGGTGTACATATACCAAAATTTATTGATCCATTTGTGTTAATGGGCACTTGGGCTTCTTCCATGACTTAGCAATTATGAATTGGGCTGCAATAAACATTCTGGTACAAATATCTTTGTTACAATGTGATATTTGGTCTTCTGGATATAATTAATATTACATTATTATTAAACAAATGCCAATCCACCAACAATAGTTTCAGAAAAAAATTAAAAAGTTAAAGAAAAAAAAGAGAATTCCTGCATGCAAGAAAGAAGAGACACAGATAGTTTTAGATTATTATTTTAAATTTTTTTAACTTATTTGGGAGAGAAAGTTATATGAACATTGTCAAAAATGAAAACAAAATTATTATTTTTTTAAATCAGATCATATTTGTGCACATTAATTCTATCATGGGATACAGTGTGCTGTTTCCATTTACAATTTGAAATACTTTCATCCAATTGGCCAACATAGCCATCAAATTAACTTCTGCACACCCAAGAAGACAGTAAGAAAAGCAAGCAGACAGCCCTCAGGTTGGGAAAAGATATTTGCTGGTTATGATTCCGACAAAAGTCTAATAACCAGAATCCACAGAGAACTCAAACGTATTAGCAAGAAGAGAACAAGTGATCCCATCTCAGGGTGGGCAAGAGACTTAAAGAGAAACTTCTCTGAAGAAGACAGACACATGGCCTACAGATATATGAAAAAATGGTCACCATCCTTAATCATCAGAGAAATGCAAATCAAAACTACTTTGAGATATTATCTAACACCAATAAGATTAGTCTATATTACAAAATCCCAAAATCAAAGATGCTGGTTTGGTTTTGGAGAAAAGGGAACACTTCTACACTACTGGTGGGAATGCAAACTAATACATCCCTTTTGGAAAGTCATCTGGAGAACACTTAGAGAACTAAAAATTGATCTGCCATTATATCCTATAATTTGTCTGCTAGGTATACATCAAGAAGACCCAAAATGATGCTACAATACAGACATTTGTACCAGAATGTTCATTGCAGCCCAATTCACAATGATGCAGCCCATCAAGCCATGAATGGATCAATAAATTGTGGTATATGTACACAACGGAATACTATGCAGCCTGAAAGAAAGATGTAGACATTACCTCCTTCATGTTTACATGGATGGAGCTGGAAAATATTATTCTTAATTAAAGTATCTCAATAATGGAAGAAAAAATATCCAATGTACTCAACCCTATTGTGAAACTAACTGTTAGCCATTATAGGAAAGCTATAACCCAAATTTTGTCCAAGAATATGGGGAAAGGGGGCAAAGAGGGGAGGGGAGGGGGGGAAGATTGGTTAAGGGCGGGGGATTGCAGGGATCACATCTATGATTTGTCTTATAAGGGTACATGTGAATCTTTCTAAATGTGGATTATAAACATCTTAAGATAACAACTCTGAGAATGACATGAAGGCTATGTTGGCCAACTGGATGAAATTATTTCAAATTGTATATGGAAACAACACAGTGTACCCCATAATAGTATTAATGTGCACAAACATTATTTAACAATAAAAAGAAAAAAAAGTAGAAATGAGATTTTTTTTTTTTTTTGGCCAGGTCTGGGTTTGAACCCACCACCTCTAGTATATGGAACTAGCACCCTACTCACTGAGCCACAGGCACCACCCTAGAACTGAGAATTGTGTGACAAACATGTCTGGTCTCTCAAATGACTTTCTCATCTTTGGACTCAGGTTCTTGGTCAGTAACACGCCAGGGCAGCACTATGTATAAACCACACTCTTCCATTTGTTTACAAAATGATGACGTGAAAAGGAAAGTTAGGGTTGTTGAATCCCTTGGCCAGAGATACAAAAAAAAAAAAAAAAAAACTTTATGAAGCACAAATTGAGTATGGAGAAAAGAATCCCACTCTTTTGTAACAGTTTAAACCCAATGACAAATTTGGACAGGCACTACTCATGCTTAGCATGAATAAGGTTAAACATAAAGATGGTAACCCAGGGCAACACCCATTGTGATGTCATCCAATGTGACCATGTATGACTTCTTCCTATAATGTCCTGGGCTGCAGGCTTCTGTTCAAAGATACTAAGTAGCCTTTTCTTCTCACTTCAGCTAGCATTCCTCGAGTGTTTTAACAAGGACAATTCTTAGCCCTCCATCTACAGACAGAGATGTGATCTCCCATTTGTACATTATTGATTGTAATGACAGTTGAGTTCCTGGCACTGGGCTGACACAGCAGTTTAGATTTTGTACATCATGGTGCATCACAGCTGACAAAACTTTATGAAGTCACTTAAGTAGGATGCTATTTGTTTTTGTGTTTTTTTTTTTTCCTTTGAGAATGAGTTTCACTTTGTCACCCTCTGCAGAGTGTCATGGCCACAGAGCTCACAGCAACCTCCATCCCCTGGCCTTAAGGGATTCTTTTGCCTCAGCCTCACAAGTACATGGAACTACAGGTGCCCACCGCAATGCCAGGCTATTTTTGTTGCATATTGGCCAGGGCTGTGTTCGAACTCACCACCCTCATTATATGAGGCCAGTGCCCAACCCATTGAGCCACAGGCACTGCCCATAGGATGCTAGTCCAAGGACTCTTTTGACACCTACCATAAAACCTCCATTTGAGAGAGGCTTACAAATCAATTATGCCTCTCTCTAGCCTCAAATTGGTCAAAACTTCAGAGGTCTTAAGCATGTCTACTTAGATTGAATTACCAAGGTAATTCTGGTCTTTTTAGATGATGAAAATATTTATTGGTTGGTTTGTAGGTTTGCATGTGCATGGTGTGTGTATAGGTACTTTTGATATATGGTTTCCATATGTGGCCCAGGCTAGTCTTTCCTGGCCTCAGCCTAGATCATAGAAACCTCAGACTCCAGGATCCAGGCCATCCTACTGCCTGATATTCCTATGTGACTAGGAATACAGATGTTGTTGTAATGCCTAGGTAATTTTTCACTTTTTAGTACAGACAGGATCTGACGCATGCTCTGTCCATTCTCAGTACCCCCTCATTCAAGAACTCCACTCATCTCAGCATGACAGAGGGCTACCTTCATAGGTTTGAGCCACCAAGTTTGATTATGTTCTCTTTCTTTGTTTCCCTCCCTCCCTCCCTTTGCTCATCCCTAACTTTATTTTTTCTTCCTCCAATTCTCTCTCCCTCATTCACTTGCTCCCTCCATATTTTGTAATTCTCATACACATAGATCATGAATACATTTATGCATATGTGGGGTACAATGTGTTGATTTTCTTATACAATTTGAAGTGCTTATATCAAACTAATTAATATAGCTTTTATTTCCTTCATCCCTTTATTTCCTCTATCTCTCTTTCTTACATCTTAAAGGAATATTATCTAGTAAAATACAAACAATATACAAGTGATCCCTGAATGTGTAGCCCTGATTTCTATAATTTAAATGGGTTAATTATGGTATGTGTGAATTATATCTGAATAGAGTTATCATTTTTTAATCTACAGGCTGTTATCTATCAGAAAAATAGAGGAAAATCTTCACCAAAACATAACCCTAGATGAGCACCATAGGTCACATCTATACCAGCAATTTCAGAGGCCAAGGGAGAAAAATCATTGGAAACTAAGAGGTTTTAGGCCAGACTGTCAAACACAGTAAGACCCCAGTTTTCCATGAAATAAGTGCAAAATATCCCAAATAATGGTGGCATGGGCTTGTACTCTCAGCTACTGAGAAGGATAATCTCAGGAGAATCACTTGAAATCAGCAGCTTGCATTTCCTTGAGCTATGATGGTACTAATGTATTTTTCCATGGCAAAAGGGGAAATGCAGTACCAAATCCATAAGAGATATACTGTATAGGCACAGGAAAAGTCTGGTACCATACAAAATATTTTATGCATGTATTCCAAATAGGATTTTTTAAAATCAGGATTGCCATTATAGCTCAATATGGGCAAATCAATTAATAGAACACAGTATAATAATAGATTGAATAAGAAAAACCACATGGCCCCCTCAAGAGACACAGAAAAGACTTTTGATAGAGGAAGCATATATTGTTGATAAAACCTTATATGAAAACAGCACACTGTACCCCATGATTGCATTAGCATACATAGTTTACTATAAGAAATAATAAAAAAAAATATTGGGTAGCGAGGGGAGGAAAGAGATGGTGACTGAGTAACAGCTTCCTTGCAACTGGGCATGTTGATACTAGGGAGAGAAAAATTTAGGCTTCTTTGTCTGGTGAGATCTGCTCAGAAACACCCCTTTGGGGACACAGGGACTCAGCAAGAGATTTCTAGACCCCACGAAGAGAACAAAAGCAGTGGTGAACTGGCAAGTGGTTGTGTGTGTTGGTTCAGTCTAATCTTGGCCGCAGCTATACATACACCAATAGTGAGATTGGAAATTGGAAAGGCCTTACCTGTGAGTTTTTTTTTTCTTATTATTGGACTTGGCACTCAGTTGAATTATCTTGAGAGAACTTGGGCAAGAGTGTGGAGGACTTTAAGACTTGTCTAGGGCCTCAGACTAAGCTGCTGACCCAGATGGAGC
Organism: Galagoides demidoff; assembly: GCA_963574575.1. Taxonomy (NCBI): domain Eukaryota; kingdom Metazoa; phylum Chordata; class Mammalia; order Primates; family Galagidae; genus Galagoides; species Galagoides demidoff. Next base: position 7,412 of record CAUYQV010053428.1, on the reverse strand, counting down.
TAATATCATTCTCCTGTGGGCCGGGCAGAGCCATTGTTGGAGAACTACCCCAGCAAACTTCACCCTCAGGTTCACAAAGTAAGGATGGAGCAAGAGACTTTGGGAAAGTAATCCAGTGACTGAGCAGCCTAAAGGCATGGACTGAGCTGCCTTACAGGCTTGGCCTTCAGAAGGATAGAGTGAGATCTATTTTGCAACACTGGGTAAGTGGCAGCCACTTCAGAAGTGATCCCAACAAGAAGTGATTTCCTGAGAAAGCTTCTGCTTAGCCAAGGTTAGCAGTTTAACGTGCCTTTTATGTGGGCTGAGGAGAGATTTATGCTCTCCACCCTGCGGGGTTTGAGAAATCATCAGAGGCCTCCAGTCTCCATCTTGTGTAGCCATGTCATAATATGATTAACATCTCATACCCCAGAAAATAACTGTTGCCAAGACAATATTCAGGAAGATATATATAATGCTTTGTTTTTGGTTTTATTGGTTTTTTTTAATTTCAATATTTTCCCTCTAGATATTTCCCATTTTTTTCATTCTTTTATTTCTTCATTTTTCTAGTTTAAATATAATTTCCCATTATTGCTTTCTTTAACAATTACAACTTCATTTTTCCTAGTGTCTCTACCCATATTATTTGGTTATTCCCCCAATTTTATTCCACAGACTTCATGAATTAAACTTTTCAAGCAAGAACACAATGGTCATCTATCCTTAATCTACTTAAACAGAAAAATTTCCAGCCCATAATTCTATATTCTGCTAAGATATGCCTTAAAATAAGCAGATAAATTAAATTATTACTGATATACAAATATTGAGGAAGTTTGCCACAACAGCACCAGTTTTACAGAAAGTACTTCAACCTATTTTACACACTAACCATCACAATGGGTCAACAGCAAAGTAAGAACTCAAAAATTAAAGAACAGAACCTAACTTCCACAGTGATGCAAAAGATAAATCTAAGTAATGGACTCTCACAAAATAAAATGGATAGAAGAGTACCACACTTATCAATTATCTAAATAAATGTTAATGGCTTGAATTCCTCTTGGAAGATGGATAGATTGGCTGACTGGATTAAAAAACACAAGCCAGGGTGGTATCTGTGCCTCCAGGAATAGGGCACTGGCCGCATATACCAGAGGTGGCGGGTTCAAACCCAGCCCCAACAAATAAATACATAAATAAATTTTAATCATACAATGCAAATTGAAGTATTATTTAAAAAGTAAAGGACAAAGATGGTCACTTTATATTGGTCAAGGGATAAATACAACAAGAAGATGTTTTGATTGCAAATATTTATGCACCCAACTTAGATACTCCCAGATTCTTGAAACAGGCCTTACATAGTCTAAGCAATATGTTATCCTACAACACATAATAACAGGGGACATTAACACTCCTCTTACAGAGCTGGACAGATCCTCTAAGCAGAAATTAAAAAAACATAGAAGGGACTTAAATGAGACCCTAGAAAAACTGTGCTTGATAGACATATATAGAATACTCCATCCCAAAGATAAAGAATATATATTATTCTTATCACTGCATGGAATAGTCTCCAAAACTTATCATATCCTAGGACACAAAACAAACCTCAACAGAATCAAAACAATTGAAATTTTACCTTATATCTTCTCAGACCACAAGAGACTAAAGATGGAACTCAACTCCAACAAAAACGTTCAACCCCACACAAAGGCATGGAAACTAAACAACTTTCTGTTGAATGACAGTTGAGTGCAGGAAGAAATAAAAAAGGAAATAATTAACTTCCTTGAGCATAACAACAATGAAGTCACAAGATACAAAATCATGGTATACTGGAAAACTACTTCTGAGAGCAAAATTTATCACATTAGATTCTTACATTTTAAAAACTGGAAGAGAGTGCACCAACAAACTCACAAGCCATCTTATGGAATTGGAAAAAGAATAAAAATCTAAGCCTAAACCCAGCAGAAGAAACGAAATAATCCAAAACTAAATCACAGATCAATTAAATTGAAAACTAAAGAATAATTCAGAAAATTAATGAAACAAGGAGATGCTTTTTTGAAAAAAAAATAAATAAATAAAATGGATAAGCCTTTGGACAGACTAACTATAAACAGAAAATAAAAATCTCTACTAACCTCAATCAGAAATGATAAAGGGGAAATAACAACTGATGCCACAGAGATACAAGACATCATGTCTGCATACTACCAGAAAATCTATGCCCAGAAATTTGACAATGTGAAGGAAATGGATCAATATTTGGAATCACAGCCTCTCCCTAGACTTAGCCAGGAGGAAATGGAGCTCCTGATCAGAAAAAAATCAATCACTGAAATCAAAGAAACAACAAAAAGTCTTCCAACACATAATGCTCTGGTCCTGATGGCTCCACACCAAAATTCTATCAAACCTTGAAGGAAGAGTTTATTCCTGTATGGCAGAAATTATGCCAAAAAAATTGATGAGGAAGGAATCTTCCCCAACATATTCTATGAAGCAAACATCACCCTGATACCAAAACCAGGAATAGACTCAACTGAAAAGAATTTCAGACCAATTTAATTAATGCATATAGATGCAAAAAATCTTAACAAAATCTTAACCAATAGATTACAGTTTATCATAAAAAAAATCATACATCATGATCAAGTAGGTTTCATCCCAGGGATACAAGGCTGGTTTAACATATGCAAGTACATAAACATTATCTACTGTATTAACAGAGGCAAAATAAAAAACATATGATCCTCACAATAGATGCAGAAAAAGCATTTGATAAAATCCAGCATTCTTTTCTAATTAGAACACTGAAGAGTACAGGCATACATGGTACATCTCTGAAACTGATCAAAGCTGTCTATGACAAACCCACAGCTAATATTTTACTGAATGGAGTAAAACTGAAAGCTTTTCCTCTTAGAACTGGAACCAGACGAAGTTGTCCTCTGTCACCATTACTATTCAAAATAGTGATGGAAGTTCTAGCCAATAGAACTTCTTCCTTTTAGGCAAGAAAAGGAAATAAAGGGCATTCAAATGGAAGCAGAGGACATCAAACTCTCCCTATTTGCTGACAATATGATTTTATACTTAGAGACCCCCATGGACTCAATCACAAGACTCCTGGAATTCATAAAAAATACAGTAATGTCCCCGAATATAAAATCAATGTCCACAAGTCAGTAGACTTTGTGTAGGGCAATAACAGCCAAGATTAGAGGATAAGTAAACACAAAGCTCCCTTCACCACAGCTTCAAAGAATATGAAATACCTAGGAATAAACCTAAAAGAAGGAATAAATGAGCTCTATAAGGAAAATAATGAAACCCTAAGAAAGGAAAATGCACAGGATATTAACAAATGCAAGAGCATACAATGCTTATCTCTGGGAAGAATCAAAATTGTTAAAATGTCTATACTTCCCAAAGCAATCTACTGATTCAATGCCATCCCTATTTAAGTACCAACATTGTGCTTTCAAGAAATGGAAAATATGATTCCGCATTTTGTATGGAACCAGAAAAATAACCGTATAGATAAGACAGTTCTTATTAATAAAAACAAAACAGTGGGCATTAGCATACCAGATTATAGGCTGTACTACAAAGCCATAGTGGTCAAGACAGAATGGTATTGGCACAAAAATAGAGTTAACAAAACAAGAATGTATTAAGGGGGAAAGACACCTTATTCAATAAATGGTGCTGGGAGAACTGAATGTCCACATGTAAAAGACTGAAACTGGACCCACACATTCTACACTCACAAAAATTGATTCAATGTGGATAAAGGACTTAAATTAAAGAATGAAACACTAAAAATCCTCATAGAAAGCATAGGAAAAGAATTGGAAGATATCAGCCTGTTGAAAGACTTCATGAAGAAGACTGCTGTAGCAATTGCAACAACAACAAAAATAAACAAATGGAACTTAATTAAACTGAAAAGTTTCTGTACAGCTAAGGAAACAACAACCAAAGCAAACAGACAACTTACACAATGGGAAAGGATATTTGCATATTTTGAATCAGACAAAAGCTTGATAACTAGTGTCTATAATGAATGCAAATTAACCCGCATTAAAAAAAGCCAACAACCCACATATCAATGGGCAAGAGACACTAATAGAATTTTCTCTAAGGAGGACAGATAAATGACTAACAAACATAAGAAAAAATGCTCATCATCCCTAATTATTAGAGAAATGCAAAACAAAACCACCAAGAGTATCATCTAACTCCAACAAGAATGGCCCACATCACAAAAATCTAAAAACTGCAAATGCTGATGGGGATGTGGAGAGAAGGGAACACTTTTACACTGCAGATGGGAATGCAAACTAATATAACTTTTTTGGAAGGAAGTATGGAGAACCCTCAAAGAACGCAAGCCAGACCTTCCATTTGATTCTGTAATCCCATTACCGGGCATCTACCTAGAAGGGAAAAAAAAAATCCTTTTATCATAAGGACACTTGCACTAGACTGTTTATTGTAGCTCTGTTTACAATCACCAAAATGTGGAAACAGCCTAAATGCCCACCAACCCAGAAATGAATTAATAAGCTGTGGTATATGTACACCAGGAAATACTATTCAGACATTCAAAAGAAATGGAGACTTTGCAGCCTTTTCATTAACCTGGATGAAAGTGGAACACATTCCTAGTAAAGCATCACAAGCATGAATCCTATGTACTCAGTTTTGATATGAGGATAATTAATAACAACTAATGACATGGTGGGGTGGGAGAAGGGGAAAGCAGAGAGGGAAAGCAGGGAGGTGTGGAGGAAAAGAATAGCAGAGAGAGAGAAGGAGGGAAGAGGTGGGGTCTTGATGTGTGCCACATATTTTGGGTGTAAGACACCAGTGTAAGAGGGAATTTACCTAAAAAAATTCAATCAGTGTAAACGGGTTTCCTGTACCCTCAATGAATTCCCAACAATAAAAACAAAAAAATCTTGGGCAGCATGTGTTACTCAGTGGGTAGGGTGCTGACCCCATATGCCAACTGTGGTGGATTCAAACCCGGCGCTGGGAAAACAGCAAAAAAAAAAAAAAATGCTGGCCATTGTGGAGGGCACCTGTAGTCCCAGCTACTTGGGAGGATGAGGCAACAGAATCACCTAAGCCCAGGAGTTGGAGGTTACTGTGAGCTGTGACACCACAGCACTCTACTGAGTGTGAGAAAGTGAAACTATGTCTCTACAAAAAAAAAAAAAGAAAGAAAGACAGAAAAGAAAAGAAAAGAATCTTTTAAAATCTTAGATGAGAATTTAATGTCTTCAGGAATAGTAATTGGATTTACAGATGATTGGATACATGTAACATGCTATATTCACATGATGGAATATTTTTTAACAATCAAAATAAATGAAGTGCACATTTTTATTACAATAGGAATGAACCTCAAAATCATTAAGATAAGGGAACAAGCGAACAAGGCCAGTTACAAAAGACCAATCCAACAATGACTGAACTCAGAAGAAAATATCAAGACAGGGCCAATTGGTCTGTTAGGAGTACGGGGCCGGTGGGGCAGGGTTGGGAGGAAGATGAAAGTGACTGCTAGTAGGTATTGATGTTCTTTGAGTGGGGGATAAGACAGACTTCTAAAATTATATTGTTATGATAGCTATACAACTGTGTGACTATACTAAGAAACACAAAATTGTACACATTCAACATGTGAACTACTTATTTCAATGAAGATATTTGATGATGTTTTCCAAAACTTGAAGTGCTAAAAAGGCTCACAGTCTACGAAGTATTCAGGTTGTGAGAATACTTGGAAGACAGTCAACCCTATATCCCTGCTCACACATAGGTTACCATGAATTGACATGGAAGGCATACTGTTCCATTCTACTGAAGTTGTCAATTCCTTTTTCCTTGAGTCAGTGTTTGAGTCCTTCCCTCTGGGTAGAGTGCCCTGAGGTGATCATAGCTAACAGCAATCTCAAAGTCCCGGATTCAACAGATATTATTGCCTCAGCCTCTTGAGCATCTGAGAGTCCAGGTGCCACACTACAGTGCCCGGTTTGTTTGGACCACCTGATTCTGCCTCCCAGAGTGTTAGGATTACAGGTGTGAGCCATCACTACACACTTTGAAGTTGGGATATATTTCTTTCTTTCTTTCTTTCTTTTTCTTTGAGACAGAGTCTCACTTTACTGCCCTTGGTAGCTGTGGTGTCATAGCGCACAACAACCTCTAATACCTGGGCTTCAGCAATTCTCATGCCTCAGCCTCACGAGTAGTTGGGACCACAGGTGCCCATCATAGGGCCCAGATACTTTTTATTACAGTTTGACTAGATCTGTGTTCAACATTGCCACCCTTTGTACATGGAGCCAGCACCCTACCCACTAAGGCATAGGAGCCAACCCAAGGGATAGTTTTCAAAGTATGGTTTGTGGCCAGCAGTGGTGTATTCATTCCTGTTATCTTGGCTCTTTTGGAGGCCCAGTCAGTCGGATTGTCTGAGCTTCTGAATTGGAGACCAGTATAAGCACTAGTGAGATCCCCATCTCTGAAGGGAAAAAAAGAAAAACCGACCACATGTCATACAGGCAACTGAAGTTCCAGCTTCAGGAACAGATTCACTTGATAATAACACTTGAAGATTGCTATGAGCTCTAATACCAGGGCACTCTACAAAGGGCAACAAAATGAGACTCTGTCTCAGTACATGAATGGAGAAAACTATTGGTAAGAGACTTATCAATCATTTTTACTGTTGACCACCGATCTAGTCTTGAAAATTTCCCCCTAGATTATATGTCAACTAGAGAAACTATTCTCTAATAGGGAAATTGTTTTCCTCAAACCTGTATTAGTCCAGCCTTTGATTTTTTTATGTATTTCTGAACCTTTGATAGCCTAGATTCTTATAGTCACTGGAAACTTTCCACACAGTGAATTCTTGACTCAAGTCAGAAATTTCATATGCACACAAAAATTCCAGAGTATACCCTCCAACTCTTCTGTTGGGCTCCTTCAATCTGGCCAAATATTCCCTTGCCCTAATCAGTCTGATGCCAGACACCAGAAATCTCTGGACAACACCTATCCATCAGATCAATTGGCAATATCCTAATAAAACAATCTCAAACCTGCAAGTCCTGACGTATTTTTCACCACCCCTACTGGGGCCAAAATAAATCTCTTCTTTTATGTAGTCCACGAATCCTTCTGCCTATTGACCCCTCATCATACTTTTGCCCTTGGAAATTGTTCCTACAATTAATTCTTTCTTTCTTTCTTTCTTTCTTTCTTTCTTTCTTTCTTTCTTTCTTTCTTTCTTTCTTCCTTCCTTCCTTCCTTCCTTCTTTCCTTCCTTCCTTCCTTCTTTCCTTCTTCCTTCCTTCCTTCCATCCTTCTCTTTCTTTTTTTCTTTCTTTCTTTCA
>CAUYQV010053426.1:0-10266 GCA_963574575.1 Galagoides demidoff | reverse complement strand
GTATCAAGGTGATACTGGATTTGTATAATGAATTGGGGAGCATTCCTTCCTTCTCAGTGTTGGGGAATAATTTCTGAATTTTCTTTGTTGCTATTGTGAAAGGTATTGCTGTGAAAGGGTGCAAATTCTTTGTAGGTTTGGTAAAATTGGGGTATGAATCTATCTAGTCTAGGACTATTTGTTGGAATATTTTTTGTTGCTTCTTTAATTTTAGTGCTTGATACGGGTCTGTTCCATTCTACATCTTCCTGATAGGGCCTAGGGAGGTTATGCATTTCCAAGAATTGGTCCATTTTCTCCACATTTTCAAGTTTATGGGCATAGAGACTTTTATGGTATTCTGAGGTATTCTTACATAATACAAACAAATCAGGAGGCATCACTAGACCAGACGTCAAGCTATACAACACGGCTATCAGAGCCCAAACTGCATGAGACTGGCACTAAAACAGAGAGACAGTCCTATGGATCAGAACAGAGACCCTAGAGATGAAACCATCCTCATATTCACATCTGATCTTTATATATCAGAGAAAAACATACACTGGGTAAAAGAATCCTGTTCAAAAAATAGAGCTGGAAAAACTGGATCACCACATGTAAAAGATTAAAACAGGGTCTGCACTGCACCTCTCCTCACTCTCAAAAATTAATTCACTGTGGATAAAATTTAAGCTTAAGGCAGGAAATGTTAAGCATTCCACACTGTATATCAAATTATAACACTGTACTCCATAAATGTATATAGTTATGATTTAATAAAAATTAAGTTAATGAAAAGAAAAAGAATTCTAAAAGAAAATAGTGGAAAAATATTTATAGATATCAGCCTAAGGAAAGTATTTATAAGGAAGACTCCAAAAACAATCACACTACCGACAAAATAAATAAATGGGACTTGATTAAATTAAAATGTTTCTGCACAGTTAAGGAAACAATCAATAGAGTAAATAAAAACCTAAGGAATGGGAGAATATATTTGCATGCTGTACATGATAAAGGGCTGATAAATAGTATCCAAAAAGAAGTCAAACAAATTAGCAAGCAAAAAATAAAAAAAAATACATTAAAAAGTAGGCAAGAAAACGAACAGAAACTTCTCAAAATACAAATTTTTGAACACAAAATTATGTAGGAAAATTCATTTCAAAAAATCTTAACCCATAGCAATAGAACACTTGCATGTAGGACATCCTGATCAACACAGAATCACTGTGAGGTCAGGTTCACAGAAGATACATAATTTTTCAAAGCTAAACTGATAATATCCCCACAACTCTGGTGAAAAGGTGTTAATAGTCTAATTTTCCAGATCATATCATTTTTTTCTCTTTTGCTCTGACATTCTCTCACTTGATATTGGAGGTTATTACAACATAGCCCTGAAATATTTACACCCTATTGAATCTGGGGAATATAACTGCCAGATATGTCTATAGTTAACACAAAGAGAAATTAGATTTGTTTGAAATTTGGCAAGCTTTTTCATCTCATGTCCATGTATCTTTTTTAAGTTCAGGAAACTATAATTTTATTGTGTTTTTCACTGCTGTTTTTGTTGTAATTAGTTTGGAATAAGTCATACATCTTATGCTGAATCTCTATTTTCAATGTTTATTTTTTCTATTTCTTTTATTTTAGTATTTAACTAATAAACAAATTTGTCCTCTACATTATGATTTAATTTCACACCCAATTACCTTTAATATGATTTTGAATTTAAAAATTGTCTTTTTTTTTATTGTTGGGGATTCATTGAGGGTACAAAGAACCAGGTTATATTGACTGCATTTGTTAGGTAAAGTCCCTCAAAAGGTGTATCACACACCATGACCCCCACCCCCTCCCTCTTTCCCTCTCTCTGCTCTCCCCTCACCCTTTTCATCTCTTATTTATCTTTCCTTTCATCTTAAGTTGTTGACTTTTTTCTTCAGCCTCTTACTTTTTATGAATTTCTACATGTTTCTCTAGTTGTAATAAATAATTTTTAATGGCTTGCTTTTCTCCTTAACCTGTAAGATAATACTTGATTTTGCATTATTTACCGATTTTTTTCCCCATTAGTTGTGTATTATTCAAGAATGAGGAAGTATTTATAATTCCCAGTAGATATCCCTATTGAGCTAGGTATGGCAAAACATGTGTAGATTGCCTGTGCCCCCACACTTGTGCTCATCAAATCCCATTATCAATTAGGTGAATAATAGGTTAGGATATGGAATACATACATATACATCTTCTCTATATAACAGCTTTAAGTGGTCTATAATGCAAGTTGAAAGAAATAATTAACAATAGCTCTCATGTAATAACACAAGCATTAACTGTTAATATGAGACACATATACTAAGTTGAGGGTAGAGATGTCAAAAAGATTACACAATGACTTATCTCTTTAAGCAATAGGTCTGGGATAGCAACTCCTTTTGACTATTTAAATAGTAAAAAGTTAAAATTGACTTGTTACTCTCATTGCTTTTGAAACTACAATTGTTTTCCTTTGTTATTATCTACTGTCAAATAGGTAGATTGCCCTCCAAAGACAATGTGAATAATAGTAACAAGACTGATCTCAAGTAGTTTCCCCTCAAGTATAACATTATATATTACAAAGATAATAGCAATTGAAATGTCCACAATTTAGTTGGCTACGGCCTTTGCCATTGTGGTTCAGTTCCATACACACAGATGAGACCTGCTCTTGGTTGTGCCCAAATTCATGTACTCAGTGCACTGAGATGTTTGGTCAGGGTCCCTTGATATCAAATCTACACTTAGATCCTGTAGCTCTGATCCCTTATGTTCTCTTTTGCAAAAGAAGATGCAGAATTTTTCAATCTTCCTAAATCTATGTTTTAACAGTCCTCAATATCTAAACCATATCTCAAATTATCATTTTGTTACTTGGAATTTGATCAGTTACAATCTTGAGAAATGACTATTTTGATTATAGTTCTTAAAATATCTAGGAACTTTTTGAAGTATAACCACCACTGTTATATACCCCAAACTTCAGACTTTAGAACCAATCTGGCCCATTATAAAATAGGTTAAAATAACACTTTTAATATTTATTAGCTCTGAAGACTTTGCCCAACGACATAACATCTGTGAGACTCAGTTACTCTAACTTACAAAAGGGGAAGAAAGAGAGCTATTAATAGAAAGAGAAAAAGGATGAGAATAAAAAGAGGAGGAAGGAATAATTCACATCTCAGGACATTGATCACTAGAAACATTATGTGCAAATAAATTAACAAATAGTAATAAATTAAGACATTTTATTTGGTTTTATTTTATAAATAAAATGGTTTTTATTTTATAAAACCAACTAATGTCTTTTAAAGCAGCACAAAAGTCTTTATCTATTATTTCTAAGGCAATTCAGTGTACTACATTAGACCATCTAAATCTGATTCCTGCTTTTCCACCTAATATGTGTGCAACCTTGGGCAAGATATTCAACTTTTCTGCCTTAGATAGCTCTCCTATAAAATAAGGAAAGCAGTCCCCAAGTCATTGTGCTGGGAGAATTAAGTGAGTGAATTATGTAAAGTACATAGTAAATGTGCTTATTATTTCCCTTTACAAAGAAATTCCTTTCTATACCAGGCAGAGGTAAAATGTACCAATGAGATCATTTGTCCTTTTCTATGAAAACCTAATATTTTCCATTTAACTAGAATTTTGCCTGTTGCAAAGCACCCAGTAAAAAATATTAAACGTATGCACTTTGGTGTGAGTTAGTTTTATAATTTTGTCCACACTCGGTCACTTATGAACCTTAGATGCTGAGTGAGTCCCTTAACCTAAGACTTAGTCTCTTTATCTCCCAAAATGGTTTTAACGATAATATCTCCTCCATAGATCTGCAGCAAAGATTAAAGTTTCTAAGCAGTTAACTGGGTATGAGCGGTGCTGGTGCATGACAACTCATAATATAACAAATAATAAAACATCAATGGTCAAATTAAAAATGAAAAAGTTAGATATTTAAAAATATGAACTAAATATTGCTATTTTAATTTATATTCCTTCTAGTAAAAGTAGATTTTATCCCTATTTTTTCCATCATTTTATAGCTGAGGTCCAGTGAAGTGAAATGATTTCATTAAAAACAAATGAAGGGCAGGTTATAGTAGAAACTGAATTCCTCTTTGTGCATATTAAGTAACACTCTCTCAGCTACCTCTCAAGTTTGATCAAAAATAAGCATTATCTGATGTAAGAAGTAGTTCGGAAGACTGAAATAAACACATTATCCAAAGGTGCACAAAATAGCTGGAAAAAGTCAAGAAGAGCATCCTCTTTAGGGTCATTCTGACACAATTTCAACATAAAATTAGCCTTTGGTGGCAATTTTATAGGTCATTCCACACAAACTCTATCCTGTCATTTTCTCAATAACAATAAAGAATAGGCATAATTGTCCTCCCTGATGACGTTTCCCGATCATAAAGATGAAGAAACTGAGGTCTGGAGAGCTTAAGCAATCTGCCTTTACTCAGTCACCCAGCTAGAAATTCGGTCAGAGCCACCTACTAAATCTCACAGTGTTCCCACCATTTGATACTGATGCAAGATTAAAAATAAATCTAGTTCTCCATGCCTCCCTCCCCTTCACCAGGGCTAGCTAAAAATCCCTTAGAAATGCATTCCAAGTGCTATCTCTTTTTCTCTCAAAAAAGCATTTTGAGGGATATAATAGTTTGAAACCCCTTTGTCACTTAACATTTCAAATACACCAACAGATGGCTTCTCCCAGCTCCAGGCAGATGATGGTTCAAAAATAAGTGGTGTTGGGAGATTTCTTGGGAACACTCAGGGACGGGAAAGACAGCTGTCACAGAGTATCTTAATTACAGCATTTACAAAGTTCTAATTAATGGAATGGTACTTTTATGATTATATTAATGTAATGACCATTGGGGCATTTGTTGCTGAACTCATTTGGCAAGATAATTTGGAAGTCATTGCATATTTTAAGGGTAAGAAGTGTTATAGGAACTTGAAGATCTCTGGCATTAGAGTAGAAATAAAAAAGATATTTTGTGCCTAATAATATAACTGAAAATATATTTTTAAAACACTCAATTTGCTAAAAATATGAATTGAAAAGGATAGAAATTTAGATATTAGACAACAAATATTATAGTTGAACATACTGAAGAAAGAACAGTTCTTTTTGAGTCTAGACGGCTGGGCAGATACTAGCATTCATCAGTGGTGTGATCTTGGACAAGTTGTTTTATCTTTCCTGGGCTTGATTCTTTCATCCCAATTAAATTGAGATGATAACGATATTATTTCCTCTTCTCGGTTGCTACTATAATAATTTAGGTTGTATCCAAACATTTTTTTAGGTTGCAGTTTTTATTGTTGTATAAGGAACAGCACATTTTAATATATTTGAATCTCTCAGTAGAAGCTAGCTGAAACAAAAATGAAGTTCTGAATTCCCTAATGCCTAATTCTTTCTCACAAATAAATTATGGTTTTCTTTTTTAAACATTTTTGTTGTTTCTTTTTTCTGTTATTTGAAGTAGAATATTTAAGGGGAGTAAGAGGAGTCTTGGATTAGAGTTTAGTTTAAATCCAGCCTGTGGTATTCATGTCTGAGATCCCAGGCACAGTCATGATCGTCTCTAAGCAATGGCCGCTTTAAAGAAAAGTTGTTTGGAAAATATCACAAAACACATAACGTGAACCTAAATGGAATAGTGTGTGTTAAAGCATTTACCCATAGTGTCAGATACAGACCATTTTATCGATTAGCTTTCCCTTTTCTTTGTTTCAGTACAGTTATGATTTATAATTTTCAGATTGCAGATAATACAAACCTAATTAATTTTAAACACTGAGACAGGATAAAGCTTTTTAAATTTCATTTGCAAATAAATGATTATTTGTGTGATTCTTTTTATCATATATCTTCTAGTAGATTTTACATTTCATAAGGGCAGAGGCATGCCTATATGACTTAGCAAATATTCAAAAACTTTTCTAAATAAATCAAGAAAAAAAAATTTTTTTGCATTGTATCTTAAAACTTATTTTCACACATGATACAGGCCAATATGAGTCCAGGAATAAAATATTTCAACTGAATTTACCATTAATTTCAAGACAATCACTGGTCTTTTTTACTTTTTAGTTGAATACTCTCATCATTTATTTAAATAAATCCCAGTATGGGACCTCTTTTCCTCATTATTTTCAATAACATCACACTGCCTATTTTCTCAACAGACATTTTGCAATCTGAAATTATTATTTGCTCTTTTAATATTATCTATGCTTTTATCCATCCCATGAAGGCTGTGGGATTTGTCTGATTGTCGAACTATGTGCCCCAGCCAGGAGGCCAGGGGGTTACCAATGAGTATCAGCTGTGTGAGTGAGCCCTAGGCAACTTAGGCTTTCTCTATGGCCATGACATGCTGGTTTCTTGACTCAAAAATGATTAAGTGATACAGCAGAAGAAAAGAAAAAAACACTAACAAAAATACTGTTTGGAATATCATAGATATACTGACTGTCCAGAATACTGTTTACATATTTAATTTTGTTATACTCATAGTTTACAGCCTACAATTGGGTTAAGCCAGATTGAAGAAATGTTTCTGTAACCAACAGTATCATCATTCTAGAGAATTAAAATTGTATATGGTAAGGAAATCTAGACCTGGACAGTAATGAATAAAATAAATTTAATCACAAACTATTATAATAAGGGAAAAGAAATCTCCCTATGTAGCAGTGGATTCAATTTCAAATACAGCACATGGATAGTTGGGGTTTATTTACTACCAAGAAGCAGGTTTGGGAGATGGGAGATTGTGGATGGCAAATCACTAATAGGAGACATCAACGATATGAGGAAATGTTGCTGAACTGACCTATCTGGGTTTCATGCTGAAGGCGGGCCATGGTGAGGAATTTTCCAGGAGTGGCATCAGCAGGATTCTTACTAGAATTGGCTTATGCAAGTCTGAGCACAAAGCCCAGTGATGAAGCTGTGAAAGCATTTATGAGAGGCTAACAAAAGTTTTGTCCAGGAGAGTCTTTGTTACTAAGTCACACTTGGCAGAGCAATTAAAATTCAGTTAGAAGATAAAGCGAGTCCATCCTTCCTGGCAATTATTTATTGAGTGTCCATATATCCCAGGCAAAGTGCTGAGTGCTGGAGGTAGAAAAGAGAATGAAATGCAGTTTTGACCTTCAAGGAACTCAATATCTAGCAGCTTTCTATATTCCAGGATGGGAAAATATGCTAAAATATGTACACGTTGGGAAAGTGTGGAGTGAGGAAGGAGCATTCAAGAAAACTTATAAAGAGGATAGTGCTTGAACTAAACTAGGAGGAGGCAAAGGGATTGGTAAAGATGACAACCTGGGCCTTTGGGTGGTTGTGGGCTGAGTTTCCAGGTGAAGTTAACACCAGGTGCAAAGGCCTGGTTATGTAAAGGAATCTGATAGTTAGTGACCTGGTACACGTGAGGGGTGGGGCAAGCGGAGAGCAGAGAGAGGGAAGGAGGGAGGGGACGGGGTGTGTGTCACACCTTTTGGAGGCAGAACACAAATGTAGTAGAAGGGACTTTATCTAACAAATGCAATTAATGTAACCTGGTTCTTTGTTGCACCCTCAATGATTCCTCAACAATAAAAAAAAAAAAAAAATCTAAATGCGATAGCCGGAGGGAGCTCAGGAGATTCTGAGAAGTGGCAAGAGATGAGGCTAGAAATTTAGGACATAACTCCTGAAAGCCTCTGGATCTCATTCTAATGAGACAGGCTTTTATGACAATAAGTAAGTCAAGAATTTGAAGTAGAGAATTTTTATGATTGGGCTTCGTTTTGGTGTTGTTAATAATGTCGCTTTTAGAAAAGTCACTCTGGGCTGGGCTTGGTGGCTCACGCTTGGAATCACAACACTCTGGGAGGCCGAGGCAGGTGGACTGCTTGAGTTAATGAGGTCGAGACCAGCCTGAGCAAGACTGAGACCCCATTTCTGAAAAGAAATACATTGTGGGAAGCACCTATAGTCCCAGCTACTTGGGAGGTTGAGGCGAGAGGATCTCTTGAGCCCAAAAGTTTGAGGTTGCTGTGCTGGTGAGAATGGATATGAATAAGATCAAGTTGAGTTAGGACTATATCATTGTGTAGTCCAGGGAAGAGAAGTTGTTGGTAGGAACTAAGGCAGAGAGCAAGGAATGGAATATGAAAGGATTTGTAAAATGAAGGAGTATTATTAGTAGGGCTGGGTCACTGATAGGATGAAAAATGATGTAAAAAGAGGCATAGGGTTAAGGGAACCTCTGTGGGACAACTATTCTTTCTGGATGAAAAATCAGAAAAGTCAACCTCAGGTCTCATTCAAACCAGTCTTCCATGGATGGAAGGGTTTCAGTATAAATAGTGACGGATGCACGTTATACTTTGAAAAAAGTATGAAAATCTTTTCTTCTTATTTTTGAGATAGAGTCTCACAATGTTATAAGGCTGGTATCAAACTTAGGAGCTGAAGTGATCCTCCAGCCTGAGCCTCTTGAATGGCTATGATTATCAATGCCTACTACTGAGTCCAGCTGGCACATAGTACTTTTAAGTAGAGACACCTTGAGTGTGCAAAGGCACAAATCTCACTAAGTAATTGTGGGAAGGAATAATTTGGATCACTGCTTGGGAAGCTTAGCCAAATACATCAATTAGGTTCTATCATGCAAAATGGGTTGTTTTATTCATCTGGAATTTTCTATTAAACCACTTGTCTTTATTGATGGGTTACTATGATCTGCTTGGTTTTGTCCAATAATATTTCATAATTAATGAGAAAACTAGGACAGGTCCTATTACTCCATAGTATTTTAATTACTTCATGTCAAATGCTGAAAAATTAGCATGCTTTGTAGGTAGTAATATACCACTGGTATCATTAAGTCAGCTTGCAGCCTCATTTGTCTAACAGACATGACCAAATTATTAAAGGGTACTAAACTTCTACAGAGCCAGGTGGCTTGGAGGCAAATGAAGCTGAGAAATTTGGCATCCATAATATCTCTTTTTCTGGAAAGAAAAGAAGGAATTGCATGGGCTATCCTCCATTTGGTTACCCTTAGAGTCATCCTTGGCCTTCTCTTCCTCTTCCCTGTGTTGAAAGGTTGACTTTTAAAACCACATCACCTTAGCAATTATGAATTGAGCTGCAATAAAAGTATCCTTGTTGTTAAAATGATGTTTTTTCTTCTGTGTATCCCCTATTCTTGATACATAGTAGGTAACTGTGACTTTTTAAAATTAAATTCAATAACTTCATTCATCTAATCATTGTTAAAAATAAACTGACAGTAGTACTATTAGCTTCATTTCTGAGCAGTGATTTATCCCAAATACATGTGTTTCTTCAGCTAGCCTTTTTATCCATAATATAGCTTTGCAATTTCAAGAAGATCATATAATTAAGAGAAATAATATCAAAACTGCTCCACATACCTTTAATTTTTCTCCAAAGCAAATTATATAATATATTACTGTTTGTAATTTGGTATCTTTTCTAGAATACTTTTCTTTGCCTTCATAGCAAATAACAACAAAAAATTTCAGGTGCCTGCAAACATTCTAAAATATTTTTTCCTGAAGTTTCTATGATATCTCCTTGGCATAAGTGAATCTGAAAAGCTTTTTTAGATAAGTGTTTAAAAATGAATTTTATATCACTTCTAAGATCTGGCAAGGAAAATTTCTCTAAAGACACTAATCTCTGGCTCGGCTCCTGTGGCTCAATCGGCTGGGGCGCCAGCCACGTACACCTAGGGTGGCGGGTTCGAATCCCCAGCCCGGGCCCGTCAAACAACGATGATGGCTGCAACCAAAAAAAAAAAAAAAATGGCCGGGCATTGTGGCGGGTGCCTGTGGTCCCAGCTACTTGGGAGGCGGAGGCAGGAGACTGGCTTGAGCCCAGGAGTTGGAGGTTGCTATGAGCTGTGATGCCATGGCACTCTACCCAGGGGGATAGCTTGAGGCTCCGTCTCAAAAATAAATAAATAAATAAAATACTACAAAACATGCAATGTCCATCATTCCTGTGCCATTTACCAGCAGTGCCTAATAACGACTCAGAATGTTTCTCCCCTTGACAGCTTTGAACATCTCATGAATTTCTGCAGATTTCAATAGCAGGCTTCCTGATCTAGTGCTGCCCACTTCATGATAAGAGTTAAAGCCGTGTTAGAAGCAATGAGTGTAAAATATGTGCTGCTGAAATCA
>CAUYQV010053425.1:0-16010 GCA_963574575.1 Galagoides demidoff | reverse complement strand
CAAGCTGTCCCCCTGAGTAGAGTGCTATGGCATCACAGCTCACAGCAACCTCCAACTCCTGGGCTCAAACGAGTCTCCTGCCTCAGCCTCCTAAGTAGTTGGGACCACAGGCACCTGCCACAATGCCCGGCTATTTTTTGGTTGCAGTCGTCATTGTTGTTTGGCCGGTCTGGGCTGGATTCCAACCTGCCACCTTAGGTGTATGTGGCTGGCACCTTAGCCACTTGAGCCACAGGTGCTGAGTCATAACCAGAGTTCTAAACAGCGCTCCAACATGGATTAGTAATGTCACTGATCTCTTTGAAGAGCATAGCTTGTAAGAAGACATACATAACCCGACCCCGTCACGTCGTTACCCCACCTTTTCATAGTATTTGACTTCGTAGTCCAATATGATCCCATTAGGGTGCTCAGGTTCTTGCCAGGACAAAGAAATGCTGTTTCTGGATGTCCGATCTTTCTTAATCGCCATGACAGGTGATGGAGCTGTAGAGAGAGGATAGGAAGAGATAGAGGGAGGGACAAGTTAAAGCATTGGGAAGGACAGCAAAGAACAGAGAAATAGGTACAAGAAACTAAAATCTGTCACTGTTTTAACCTTTGGCAAGAAAGCACTATTTCCATTTCCAAGGCTCTTGAGTATTAATCTGGCTCCACATCCATGCTCAGCAGCTGGATTATAGCCCTGGTACGTGCAGGCCGATGGAAAATGAGCGGATATTCTCTGCTGCTGGTAGACTAGTGGCAAGTGAGCAGATGTTTCCAATCTGCTACTATAATGTGAGCAATGAAATATATTTGATATATTAAAAAAAGAACAAAACATCAGGACTACCTATTTGTTACAATGTTGCAAAGTTATTAATGCCAGACTCTTCAGCTCATTGATAACATTTTCATATGCAACTCTATAAGAGGACTGGAATCCATTATGCACAAGGAGTCCCATGGTATCCATAGGTAATAATAATATTTAGTGTATTGTAAAAAAGATATGATTTAGGACTTAATGCGGTCCTGAATTTTGACTTCTGACAAAAATCTCTCCTGAATAAAAAAATAAAACAAGTCATTTGCTTTTAACTTTTTATTTCTTAAAAAAATATTTCATGAGAAGTAAGGAGGAAATTACTGCTGTGTGTGTTAAAATTATGTAGATATATTTTGAAATATCTAATTTGATGGTGACTCTGACTATGCTACGTTCAAAAAACATGAAATACGAATTAAAAACCCCATCTGATCAGATAGCACAGGGTCATGTTCATTTCTGAGATTCAATATATTTTAAGTGATTTTCTATTTCAAATCTTCCATTAGAAAGAAAAATGCATACTGTCCATTCAAGTGTGCCTGGTTTCAAATCTCAACCTTGGTGTAAGAGCCAATCAAAATGTCTCACTGGATTTCAGTGGCAGCCTGGCTTAATGTAATGCAGTAACATAAATTTACAACAAACAAACAAATAAAGCAAAATGTAGGAATTTTTAGATACGTTAACTGTTGAATTATTTTCATGGTTAAAGAACCCATTTTCCTTATAGATTTTCCTCAAATTAGGGACTATGAGAACTCTATATATTTGCATTCCTTACAAAAGTTCCGTTTTTCTTTATTTGATGTAGCTGTGATTATCACATGATGACTTTTGCATCCAACCTCTTATTTAAACTGCTCCCATCTGCAAACACCTTTCACTTTTATTCCACACTTAAAAATAGAACTTTCACTAAGTTTGCCTTGTGCCACTTCCGTGAAAACTGTAAACCAAAACGTAAAATCCACTGCAAAACTTTCCCAAACACCTGTTTCTATTATCTGTGAGATCCCATAGGAACATTTTTCTAATTAAGGTATTTTTACTCTTTTGACCTGGGAATGGTGACTTAATCCTTTGCTAAGGGAAAATGTAGGTGTTGCTTTTCTAATAGAAAAGTACATTTATGTTCTTATTCACGTTTTGCTCTCATTAGCAACTAATATCCTCTTGTGTCTACTCCTCATCTGTTCAGTTTTCCTCTGCGTTAGTTCCCAACTGGGCCTCACACTCATGCCCCTCCCTGTGGTTTGCTGCTCTAAAGTTGATTCCAAGCAAAAGATAAGTTATTTTCCTCATATTTTACTGAAGTTTTATAAAAATATCACTTATATGCTTTAGTAATAAATAGACTGAATTTTTAAGAATTTTTTGAACTCTTAATACTTGGAAAAATCAGTTCATTATCCAGTCACTAATAAACAAATTACAACTCCAGTGTCCTTGGAATCAAATTTTGCTTGTTGTACAAACAAAAAAGAAATTCCACTAATATTTCTCTTGAATAAAGTCCATTAATAGAGCAACTTTAATGTGTGCTTAGAGAGCATTTCAAAGAAGCTTAACATTGAAACCCTTTCCTGTTAAACCCTTGAGCCCTACACTTAATTCCATACCACCATGAAATTTGTTTTATTTTTCCTAACAGTTCAAGTTCATTTTCTGAGAAGTTTTAAAAATAACCAGGTATAGCATCCATCCTTTAAAAAAGAAGAGAGAGAACATAATTCTTTTCAAAGAACAATTTTGATGAAGATTGTATTAACTTTCTAATGAAAGTTTTGCAGGCTGTGCTGGGGGTCTGTCCAAATTTTATTGCATCTGCACTGAGCAAGACTTTATAACCAGTGCATTTCTTCAAAGGTCCTTAAGCAAGCTGCTGGGCCCTGTTGGACTGTAATAAATAGGCTTTTGTAATTCCACACTTACTTAAGTAGAGGCAATTGCTTGAAGCTTGTGCCATCTCTCTGTTAAATGAACCTTTCCTGATTGCTGCTTTTAGGCCCCTGTTAAGTCATTTGTTCTGCTCCTTTAGTACACACCCCTTGAGCTGGCTGCTTTTCAGTACAGTTCAATCAAGTACACCAACTGGAAGTCTACTATTTTTAGGTAATGCTCATCAATATTTCAATATTAATAAATAATTAACAAAAATTGTTTTTCCATCCCCTTATAAATAATGTTAGGATGTACATAATAACACTTCCTGCAAAAACAAATTCTGTGGGCACCATATTTTATCAATGTTTTCATTGTAAAAACATTTACTAGAATACTTTTTAATTCATGTTTTGAAGTTTTATTTATCCATTTTTTTATGTGCTGCAACATGACTTATAATTTCAACTACAAAGGGTTATGGATTATGCTTCTTTTCATTAACCTTCACTACCTAAGGATGATTTGTTCCAATTACTAATTTTCAAATCCATAGAAAATGTTTAACTTAATTTCTTTCTGTATTAAAAACAACATGGGATTGCAATGTATACCATAAGCTAGATTCAATCTATTTCATTCTTATTCCTTTCTTTTTTAAAAATTTGTACTTCAAAGAATGGAAGGTTATAGTTATATGAAATGGAAAAAACTACAACTAAGACCAGAGAAATTCTGGGAGCTAGAAAGAAAAGAAGAAAGAGAAAGCTTAAGTTTTCCCTGGAAAAAATGCTAAAATACCGATTACTAGTGAGCACCTGAGTAGCCTACATCCTTAAGTGATGATTATTAAGATTTTCTCATTGAGAGGAATTCATGACAGAATTAGATACAGAGAAAGTGGTCCAGGAAGTCAAGCAGGATAGTAAATGGACAGTTTTGTAGGGTAAAAAAAGTAAAGAAATGGGTAGAAAGGTTAAAACAGCATGAACATAATGAGAAAGGATACCTGAGAAGAGTAAGGTCTAAAAGAAAAAAAGGCTTCTCACGGAGCCCCCAGGACACTTCTGCAAAGTCCTCCCATGATGACTCAGCTCTTAGAAATTTGTAGAAACTTAACTTCCCAGGCAGGACCTTGAAACTCACACTTGCTTCCACTTCTGTAGAAGCCCGTGGCCAGTCACCTCCAGCTCAAATCAAACTGACCAATGAGAAGATTACCCTTGAACAAGAAACCCATAAAAGGGAAGGGACAGAGCCAGTCAGGAGCTGGGCCATTTTTGGACTTTATTCCACCATGGCTCTCCCAGCTAAAATAAAGCCCTTCCCCTTTTAAACACAGATGTGGGGGTGTTTCTTTCTCTCCATTGGGGCTCATTTTCCTACAATAATAACAGGTTTTAGGAAGCTTAATATAATGTATAAAATACATTTTTTGGTCTTTGTATTTAAGAGGAAGAAAATATTTGATTTTCAGCTTTTGCTGTTCTGGGTACAACTGGGAGCTATGTTCTTTGTAAAACAATATAGATATGCTTGGTAAAGTGATATTGATTATATTTCAACTGAGATATTTCTTAGATGAGTACACATACAAGAGAAAGACAGTGAGGGCTGAGAGGGACAGGACAGCTCGTTAAGAACACACTTAACCATTCTCCATGAAGCTGTTTGGACTTTCACTACATTACTGAAAACTTCCAAACAATCGGAGTACTAAGGGAATTCCTCACTGTGTCATAGTGGAAGTGCTCATTTTTTTTTTCCATTCCATTCTGTCATGAGATAGGTCTACACAGATATTTTCAAACTAACTATGTTCTCTAGTAATAAGTGTCTTGGGAAAGCTGGCATCAAAGGGTCTGTCTGTTCTAAGGAGACGTAACTTTCTGGGAACCAGGAGTTGAATTGTTCACTGGGTGATTTATACCTTGAGTCCAGGCCACTGCAGTGGCAGCATCTTGAATCAGCAACATGAAATGAGAAGTTCAGAAGTGTGATAGGGAAATAAAGAGCATCAATCTTAGTGATTAATATTCAAATCCCAACCTACAGATGGAAAAAAAAAAAAACTTTTTCTAAAAGATTGTTTCTTCCTTTATTTGTAGAGGAAGAACAAGATATTTACCCATTGTTAACATAAGCTCAATCCTTGACTACATTTAAGGAAGTAACAGAGAAACAAATCACAATGGGAAAACTTTAAAAGGTCTCCCTGTAACCTAACTGGGTTAGGGATGGGAGTTTCTTGGTCACAATTTGTATTAGAATTTTACTTGATATTTGTGCATTCCAAAGCTACTGACAGATAGGGAAGGGATCCATTATTTTAACTACGGTATCTTTAAAGCAGCATTTACCATTATTCTGCTACTAAAATATGACCCTTCCTTAAAATCAGGAAGTGAAAACTTCAAAATTCAACTCCTAAAGGATCTGGTTTGGTTTGCTTATTTTTATTGGGACCTTCCTCTTTCTAGGTTTGGGAATTTCTAATGAACCTCTGAGGTATCTCTGTGGTTTAGAGATTGGACAAGTTAAAATAATAACAAAAGGGTCTCAGTATTTCTTTTCTAAGTGAGCCAAAGCTTTTAAAAATTATCTCCATGGGAAAATATCATGCAGTAAATGGTTGAAAGGTTTTTTTTGTTTTTTTTTTTTTTGAATCAGACATGCCTTTAAAAGCATTAGGCCCTTATTTTTCTTTACTGTTCATTACCATGCCCACTTAAGAATGTTTTCTTCTTATTGTTTTTATATAAGTGAACACATCTATTAAATGGAGAAACACTCTTAGCGTAATCGTTCATAATGTTCATCACCTCACCGTTAATACCCTGATTTCCCCAAAACCAGCATTCTAGAGATTTTCTTGCTTTAGCCACAAGGCCTCATCAATTTGCAGTGTATGTAGTTTGAAATTTCAGAGTTATACATGCTTCTATTATCTCCCTGATCAGCAACCTAGCCAATCAGCTCCACCTTCTGAAAGCTGATGGATTTTCATTCAACTTAATTCTCCTTTCCGAGCACTGCCTTCTTTCAGACCCTGGCCATTCTTCACCGGCACTTGATTCTGTCCTTTTCATCTCAGTCTTTCCAGAACTTCAACTTTCTACACTTTTTGATAATTTATTATTTTTAAAAGCAAATGAAATGTTGACTCTGCCCTCCTCCAAAATCTTATCATTTTAATTCTAGATTTCCTATACTTATGCAATGAATAATAAGCTCCAAAGGAAAGGTCTAAGAATCTTATAGTTTTAAGACAATGGTAAGTGGAAAGCTGTCAAGAGGACAAGCATTTGGAAAATTCTGGACTATAATAGGATATATACTCTGATATTCATATCATTGTTACTTAAGGCTTCTCACAAGCCTGCAATATACACACCATCTTTATCATTTATTACTCTCCATTAAAAGCTAAAATTTTAAAAACAGTTCTTTAGTCCATCATGTGTGCATGTCGTGCTCCCTGTGTGGAATGCTAGATCTCTTCCTTGTCCACCTGCAAAACCACTTCCACTCATTATCCTTCAAAATCCTTTGCTAATATAATCCCCCATAAAGCTTTTCCTGAGTCCCTCAGGCAATAGTTAATAAGCTCCTTCCTCTGACCTTCCCTAGGATAGTTGCTTATTCTCCTATTATTAATAATTAGCCCACTGCATTGAATTGTAATTACATCACTCCCTGACCAGGATGTCGTCCCAATAAACTGTAGTCCCTCCGTGTCTTTGGTGCCTAGCAGAGCGTCCGCTTTGTCTAAATCTAGTAAAGCAGTTTGATCAGCTTCCCAATACTAAGTATAATGTATTTTGTGGATATTTCCTCTGAAAGATGGAATCTGTTTAGCTCCTAATTTTAAAATAATAAAATTCAAACAAAAGTGATAATTAAAATATGCTTAGGAGAGAGACCACTTCCTGTAAAATTATGTTATTCCACTTCTGTAGTAAAGAGAAAAGTAGTTTTCTCTGCCAAATCAGTGGTGCTTGGAGAAAAATCATTCTAAGATGCAACACACTGAAAATAAATTTTGAGCTGGCCAGAATTTTTTCCTAAATTTTGTTAATAGTATATGTTTAAGATATAGACTTCTCTGTTCTCAATTTTTAGAAGACCATGAAATTTTAATTATTTACTTTGAAAGACCTCAAAGTAGTTCTTGAGACTGAAGAATATATTTAACATTTTACTCTCATCTTTATCTTAACATGAGGAAATATAAAAACCTGATAATGGAGGAGACTTCATTTCATAGACAATTATTTCTTGAATTCATTGTGACAAAATCCTGTTTTTCAATTTCTCACTTGACTTTCAAATTCCTTTTTGAAAAAATACCAAAATGATCCTTCTTTTAATATTCTTTAATATTTTAACAGAATCAGAATCTTCATGTATGTGATGTCTAAATACAATGCTTCGGTGGGAGAGAGGTTAACATTGACAAATAGCTATATTTAAAATAGCTTATTATCTACTTGAAGTTGATTAATTTCTAAAATAAGAAACTGTGTAAGAGGGAAATAATACAAATAGAGCAAATAGTGTTTTTTTTTTCATAACTGCTTGCTTTTGGAAAATGCAATATACCAGCAAACCTATCATAATATAGTTTAATCCTAGAGGTTTTCCAAGCGTGCAGAAGACCTCGCCTTGGCAGGGAAGTAATGACATATCTGAAGAAATATCTGGCATGTCCATAATCTTGTAATTTTTTTCTCACTCTTCAAACCCAGAGACTTTGTCTTAGTCTGTCTGTTTAAGCTGCTACTAAATTAACACCATAAGCTGAATAGCTTATAAACTTACATTTATTTCTTGTAGTGACAGAGGCTGTGAAGTCCACTATTACAGTGCAGTCAAATATGGTCTCTGGGAAGAGCTCACTGCCTGGTTCATAGATCTAAACTTTCAGTTGTGTATCCAATCATGAGGGCTCTACCCTTACTTTCCAAAGACTCACCTCCTAAAATCACCATATTGGTGGTTAAGTTTCACTACATAAATTTGGAAGAGACACAAATCTTCAGACCGCCATGAGGAACTACTATCTTTGAAGTTTAATGCAGGTTGAAAAACAGCCTGTAAGAGCTTTGGTAATAACTAGTTTCAATTTAGCGTGCTATTTAAAGGACAGGTGGGTATTTCTACACTTCTAGGCTTACTATCTGTAGGGCTTCTGTGACTGCTGATTAGCCCCAGGGATTTTAGGGAGCCTATATTGTTGTTTAGATGGTAATGCTAAATTATAAGCTAATATTCGCATCTGGGACTACCTAGTCTTGTTTGGTACTTTTGAGGCCTCAAAGAAGCACTTTTGCTTAGTCTTTTCTGGATCTTTTATCTTTTTAAGAAAAGAAGGAGAAAATGAAGTCACGGTTGTTTGAGACTAGCCACTATTCTTCAAAGCTCTACAGCTCGGTAGTAATACAATAATTTGGGGTCTGTGTTACAAATAATAAATTTCTTTGATTGAGGTACCAAAATCTGAGACACACACAGATATGAGTGCTTATGCACAACTGTGGCCCTATAATAACTTCATTCTCACGTCCATACATTCTTGGGCAAGCAAGAAGGAAATTGATGGACTCCCACAGGAATGACAATCGTCCCTGTAAGTATCAGATGCATGAGTGAGTGAGCTGAAGCCTTCATTGCTGTCAGGATCATAAAATTTTATTCTCTATCATACCTTTTCAAACTTTTGTTTAAAAATAATAGACACCAGAGAAGCATGCTTTGCATCCAAGGGTTATTTGTCATGTATGTGCAAAAAGATGTGGAGATATTCTGCTTAACATATGGCTTATATATGCCTGGCCCATATGTCTCGTATATGCCAAGCAATCCTACCCCAAGATTAGCAGAGACTAATTGAAGCAGAGAGGGAGGTCCCCTTGAGAAATCATATAGGTTGATCCCTTCCTTTAGGGAGGTAAAAACCCAAACCTCCAGTAACAGGAAATCTATGAAGTCTGTTCAAACATTTGGAAATCAGATTTTGGAAAATAGTTCAGAGCTATCCAATTTACGTGCATATAGAAACACTCATTGGCTTAAAAAAGTGGGACAAGAGAGTATTCCAGAAAAGAGAACAATTTTGGTGGGTTACTATATAGAACAGAAAATGTTTTGATTTCCACAAAATCATCTTTCTGGGAAGCCCTAATTCTAGGTTACTGGGATGCCAGAAACTTATATTTATCATAGGCATACTCTTAAAGGACACTACCGTCTTCATATGTTAATTCAAAAGGAATCCCAAACATTTTAAGTAAAATAGGACGAAGTTAAAGGCTTTGGCAATTATACCATGAATCCTAATAATCATTCTACATCGCCTCCATCTACACATCCCAAATCCATTATCAAATTTCCATTAAAATATAACAAGTTAAGTACTAAAAAAGGACATAGGGTTTATTGATTTTTTTCTATCTAGTTGTCTGAAGCATGCAGGTGGGGAATATTCCAATCTGAGTGTTTTGCATATTTATACAAACAAAAGGAATACTAACAGAGACTTACAGAGTTCCCCAAAGCAATCAACCCTGCAAAATTTCTACTTTGGCTGTAAAATTTGAATTGTCTATGCTTGCACTTAGTAATACTTTCCAATTTCTTTTTGTCCCAAATTCCCTCCTTCTCCACCCCCTAGCACTTGATTAAGAAATGCAAACGTGTAGGTGCAACAGATAAATTTAGTCTTCACAAACAGAGATTCTTAAAAATCCAACCAGAAAGCAAAGGAGAAATTGGAGGGGGAAGACAACTTGCTGCATAATTTTCATGATGCCTGTGGCTCGACCTCTTTGTTAGTCACAGTCACAGGATTAAGTTAGCTGAAGAATTTCTCCCACATACCTTTTTGGCTAGCCATGAATTTTGGAGCACTTCTCGTCTCCAGCCTATCTAAAACAGTAAAATGCATCAATACATATTTTTTCAATTATGAATACTTTACATAATTGACCTCAGAATTTTGAAAATTGGAGCTGATTAATTTTAACACACACCATAAAAATGTTAGCATATTACAAAAAATAGCCTTAAGTTGTTCCATTTTTAGATTTCATAAGTAAAGCTAAAAAGAAAATTGTGTGGGCACAAATACGGTAATATTTCTTCTAAGGATTTGGCTTGCATTTCAGTGTGTGTATTTAGTTCCTGCCTACTGCAATAGCTAAAAGAAAATTATCCAGCACCTACACAGAGTAAGCATTTTCTTTCTTTTTTTTTTTTTTTTTTTTTGAGACGGATCCTCAAGCTATCCCCCTGGGTAGGGTGCTATGGCATCACAGCTCACAGCAACCTCCAACTCCTGGGCTCAAGCGAGTCTCCTGCCTCCACCTCCCAAGTAGCTGGGACCACAGGCGCCTGCCACAACGCCCGGCCATTTTTTGGTTGCAGCCATCATTGTTGTTTGGCAGGCCGGGCTGGGGATTTGAACTCGCCACCTTAGGTGTACGTGGCTGGCGCCATAGCCGATTGAGCCACAGGCGCCGCCGAAGCTGACTGTATTATGTGTGAACGGGCTATGCTGCCCTTTAGGTACTTCTCCCCATTGCTGGATATTTAGGTACAACTGTTTATTTCAGAAGTTTATCAAGCTGTGTTAATCTACTTCAATGTATCTTTTTTAGTTGTTAAATTAGAGCATGTTTGGCTTTAAAGTTCTTGAAATTGACAATGACTTAAATTATTTTTATTAACAATAGGGTTTTAATGAATTCTGTGTTCAGCCCCATATGCCAGAGGTGGTGGGTTCAAACCCAGCCCTGGCCAAAATGCAAAAAAAAAAAAAAAACTGGGGATTTTATGGTTTGAAAAGATACATTGAAAGAAAGGAGGGCACCAAAGGAGGAAACGTGACTTTTTAAGACATTTCCTCATTTGGGGAGGGACTTCTGGTAAATGTATGTTCTATGCATTAGCACAGTTTTGGCTGTTGTAAAGATTGGCATTTTCTCAGGATTGTTATGGAAATAGCCACATAATACTGAAATATCCTGCATGCTATTTCTCCCTTCATTAAGCAGGGTCAGAGGAAGGTACTGCAGAAGCTGGTGCCTCCTCCACTATTCAGGTATTGGCCAGGAAGCAGAGCTGTGGTGGCTGACAGGTGGTGGCCATAGCCTGGAATGGCCAGGTGGTCCCTGTTTTGGTGCTTCCCATGTTTTAACTCATTAATCCCCCAACAACCCTGAAATGTGGGTGCTGCTACTGCCCATCTTATACAAAAGATAGAGGAACAGGCTTGGCACCTGTGGCTCAAGAGGCTAAGGCGCCAGCCACATAACACCTGAGCTGGAGGGTTCAAATCTAGCCTGGGGCCGCCAAACAACAGCCTGCGACCAAAAAAATTAGCTGGGCATTGTGGCAGGCGCCTGTAGTCCCAGCTACTTGGGAGACTGAGGCAGGAGAATCTCTTGAGCCCAGGAATTGGAGGTTGCTGTGAGCTGTGATGCCACAGCACTCTACCCAGGGTGACAGCTTGAGGCTCTGTCTCAAAAAAAAAAAAAAAAGATAGAGTAAAAGGTGAAGAGATTAAGTGGCTCACATCAGGATTTGAACTTACGCAGTCTGGCTTCAGGGCTTGTACTGGTAATTACTCTGCTCTACCATCTCACCAGAGCTAGAAGGGTTCTCAGTTCATAGGCCTAGAAAATTCTAGATTATCTAGGAGGCAGCAAGACAGGCAGAGCTGGGCCCCTTTTGACATTCCCCTACTTCCTTCATGCTCTGCCTCAAATCAGGAGACAAAAGATATGACTTAGTTTGGTTCAAGCAGTGATAAGGTCTCTTGCTATACAGCTATGACTTTCTAGAGCAGTGGTTCTCAACCTGTGCAGATGCAACCCATTTTTAACAATGAAAATACATTCTGGCATTAGGAAGGTTTAGAACCACTGTTCTAGAGTTAGAAATAAAAGCCTTTGCCTGCTCTGGGAGCTTTTCTTGTAAGACTGAACTATTGAGACTCAACACATCAAGTGTGCAGGAGGAAAAGTGCTGGCTCTGGTGGTAGCAGCCTCAGCAGAAATGGTGGTGTGGCACTCACCTTTGTAGGAAATTGGCTTCACCACCACACATACCTTTGTTCCCTGCCATGTATCTTGGGGTTTGTTTTTTTTTTAACCAGAAACGGATTTCATCATTTTCTAGATCATGTTGGAAAACTTGACAAGAGACTAGAACTGTGAATTCTCAGCATTTGAAGGGACAGTAGCATTGTCTAGTGGTGAGAGGCTGTTTTCCCAGTGAAGTTTTAGGCAGAACCCCAAGTTGTGAACTGCATAAAAGCAGGACTGCTGTGGTTAAGGTGCTTTCTTAAGCCTCATTTCACCTCCGAGGCCCTTTAGAACAGCTCTGGGCTTCCATAAACACTGAAGTGAACCTGCTCATTTTACCCAATGCAGTGACAGTTCAGAGAAAGGAGGTGACTTCACCGAGGTTGCACAACCCACCTTCCCCTCTGGCCATGCACACACGGTAGAATTTGTTCCTGGTTAGGGAATGGCTGGACCTTGGTATTATCCTTGATTTTTGCCCTGAAATCCACTCAGCAGGTTCTGCTTATTCTGACCTATTATCTGTCCAGCATGGCCCAGTCTCACCCATATCTTTCTTACATTCTCAGTGTTACCACCTTAAGCCAGCATCTGTCACCTCCAGTTTAGATAGCAAATACCTCTTGTGGGTTTCTACAGCTTGGTTCTAACCTGCTGTGTCCCTTGCCTTTTCCAAACTACCACGCATGGAAGGCGCCCTGTAGTGGCACAGGAGTCATGGGTCTCCCACCACTTACACGAGTGCTCTGTCTTCCTGCTGACCTTCTCGTGTCTGGGAAGGCCTCTAGCTCCTGCATGCTCATCTCGGTGTGCCTGTCGGGAATGCTGCTCCTTACCCCAGAGAGCTCTGCTCCTCAGAGAGTCCTAAGGCCACTATCCCTTTCCTCAGACTCCACATCCTTCACAGGCACCCCAGGCTCACTGTCAGTCAGCTGCATGCGCCCCCCCACCCCCAGCCCATGCTAGTGGTTAAAATGAAATACTCCCCTACTGCTGCTGCCCCAAGTGCCCTACCCCTAAAGCCCCAGCAGGGGATCTCCTGAACCTGTCACTGTGTGTTGGCTGTGTCTCTGACTTTTCTGATGGGTCGGTGACTGGTCATACTGGTTGTTAAATATTTTGACTAGTGTCCTTGCCTCTGTCATGCACGTGCCTTTTCACTGTGTGCATCTTGCTTTCTCAGGTGAACACTGCAGCTCCTCTCCGGGCTTGGCATGTAGGAGACCTAGTCATCATCATTTTTGTATTTTTGGCAGCACGTAACATAGGGCCTTACTGCTATAAGTGCGTAAGATTATCCGATGACTGAGATCAGGAGATGTCCAGATGGTCAGGTGGCCCGGGGTAGGGGCGCACAGCAAGAACAGACATGGTAATATGCCCAGTTTATTTGCCCTGACACTGTGCAAGGCTTAGATCTTACAGCTATGATCAAGGCACTGAAAATCTCTAGGCCAAAACCTGTGCTTTCCTTGGGGTGAACCCTGAGCGTGGGAGGGAGCATGTCATAGGTATTTCTTTCAGTGTAGTTTCAGTTACGAGAAGCAGGTGGCTGTGAGCTTTGCAGGATGTGGGAGGGAAGAAGATTAGTGTCAAGTCCCAGATAATCTTACATAACTGTACTATAGTCTTATAGGCTTCCTTTACCTGATATTCCTGCTTTAAAATCATCTCTTATTTCTGTGCTACTAGTAAGTGGTCAAATAGCTCTTTGTTCCTTCTATAGGACAATTACATTGTGCCTTGGGCAGGATTCTGAGGTGTCTGCAAACATTGTAACCTAACCTGTCTACCCTCATATTAACCTGAAATTTGAAAAAAAAAGACTCAGCTTGGCGCCTGTAACTCAGCGGCTAGGGCACTGGCCACATACACTGGAGATGAAGGGTTCAAATCCAGCTCAGGCCTGCCAAACAGTAATGACAACTACAACCAAAAAATAGCCAGGCATTGTGGTGGGCACCTGTAGTCCCAGCTACTTGGAAGGCTGAGGTAAGAGAATTGCTTAAGCCCTTGAGTTTGAAGTTACTGTGACCTGTGATGCCACGGCACTCTTACTGAGGGCGACATAGTGAGACTCTGTCTCAGGAAAAAAAAAAGACTCCCAGGTGTCCCAGAATGTGGGACCTTGTCTATCAAGCAGTGTGCCCTGCAGCAAACAGACTGGATTCCAGAAGGTATGTCCAGACTCACCATGGACTGTGCAGATAAGTGCCAGTCTGTTTTTCTGTCTTGATGTGATTTCGAGATAAGTTGCACTGATGCCAGGACCTCTCTGGAGTTCAGGCAAGGTGAAGAGCCTTAGCCCTTGGGGTTTAGGGTGAAGCTGTGGGTCCAGGACAGATCTCCTCAGAAGAGGACAGCCCTGTGCCTCATGTCGTTCATCACTTTGACTCTCCTTCCTCCAGGACAGCCATCCCTGTCCACTTGACCTCTACGCAGGGGCCAGTGATGGTTATTCGCAGTGTCCTCTGAAGAGTTAGGTTAAATTTAGGGTGTGTTTTGCCTTTGGTTCCCAAACCAGACAATGTAGAATCCTCATTAGGATAGGTATCTTATTTATTTTCTTTTTTATTCACTTTTGTGTCACCTGAGGCTAGAGCTGTGCTTGGCATGTCGTGGGTCTTACAAACTGTATATATGAACTTCCTTTTTTCCTTCAAAATAGGGTCTTGCTTTGTCACCCAGGCTAGAGTGCAGTGGTGTGATCATAGCTCACAGCAACCTTAAACTCTTGAGCTTCAAGCAATTTGCATGCCTCAGTCTCCCGTGTAGCTGGAACTACAGGTGCCCACCAGGACTCCTGGCTGATTTTTAAAATTTTCTGTAGTGATAAGGTCTCATTATGTTGCTCAAGCTGGTCTTGAACTCCTAACATCAAGCAGTCCTACCTCTTCGATTTCCCAGAGCATTGGGATTGGAGGCCTGAGCTACCACCTAGTTTTTACATGACAAATATCATGCTAAGTTTGATGCTTGAAGTCAATATTGAAGTTGGCTTCTTGGGGCATTTGGCAGGATGCAGTGTATATTTCACAGCCCTGCAAATGACTTTCTAAAACTGTAGAATCACAGAACTCTTGGGGCCTTTACAAGTGTCACCTAGATGGCAGGATGTTTGAGGTGTACTTGGAAATCATTTTTTATTTTTATTTATTTATTTATTTGAGACAGAGTCTCACTCTATAGCCCTTGGTAGAGTACTGTGGAGTCACAGCTCACAGCAACCTCCAGTTCTTTGGTTTAGGTGATTCTCTTGCCTCAGCCACCCGAGTAGCTGGGACCATAGGTGCCCGCCACAACGCCCGGCTATTTTTTGTTGCAGTTTGGCAGGGGCTGGGTTTGAACCTACCAACCTCTGTATATGGGGCCGGCAGCCTACTCACTGAGCCACAGGCACCTCCCTGAAATCATTTTTTAAAAATGGATATAATGAAACAATATTAGCAAGCTGTTGATCAAAACATAGATAATGGAGACCCAAACTAGTGTCACCTATCCCAAGCAAGTGCTGGCTAAACAGGATGGTCTCTGTTTCTCTCTTCTCTCTTTTAAATAGTGGGTCATAATTCTATAATCTACAACTTTTGGCTTGGTGCCTCTGGCTCAATCGGCTAAGGCTCCAGCCATGTACACCTAAGGTGGCGGGTTCGAATCCCCAGCCCGGGCCCGCCAAACAACAATGATGGCTGCAACCAAAAAATGGCTGGGCGTTGTGGCGGGCGCCTGTGGTCCCAGCTACTTGGGAGGCAGAGGCAGAAGACTCGCTTGTGCCCAGGAGTTGGAGGTTGCTATGAGCTGTGACACCATGGCACTCTACCCAGGGGGATAGCTTGAGGCTCCGTCTCAAAAAAAAAAAAAAATCTACAACTTTTTTTGGCTTTTCTTTTCTTTTTTTTTTTTGAGACAGAGCCTCAAGCTATCCCCCTGGGTAGAGTGCCATGGCATCACAGCTCACAGCAACTTCCAACTCCTGGGCTCAAGTGAATCTCCTGCCTCAGTCTCCCAATAAGCTGGGACCACAAACGCCTGTTATAAGCCCCGCTATTTTTTGGTTGCAGCCGTCATTGTTGTTTTTGGCAGGCCCAGGCTGGATTTGAACCCACCACCTTAGTTGTATGTGGCTGGTGCCTTAGCCACTTGAGACACAGGTGCCGAGCCTACAACTTTTTGTATTTGTTTTGATTTTAGTTTCTCCAGGGCCCATCCTCTTTGTGTAGTTACCTAAA
>CAUYQV010053424.1:0-26341 GCA_963574575.1 Galagoides demidoff | reverse complement strand
TAATGTGTCTTCTTGAGAAAAAAATAAATATAAGACAGTGTCTTATTTTCCGGGAAATATAGTAGCTTCTTCCCATCTAATATGAGAATCAGGAGGAATGAATTTTAAGGTCAAAGAGAATTTTTTTTTTTTTTTT
Source organism: Galagoides demidoff (assembly GCA_963574575.1). Classification (NCBI taxonomy): domain Eukaryota; kingdom Metazoa; phylum Chordata; class Mammalia; order Primates; family Galagidae; genus Galagoides; species Galagoides demidoff. The sequence goes on along the minus strand of CAUYQV010053424.1, from coordinate 26,205 downwards.
TTTGATACGGATCCTCAAGCTATCTCCCTGGGTAGAGTGCCATGGCATCACAGCTCATAGCAACCACCAACTCCTGGGCACAAGCGAGTCACCTGCCTCAGCCACCCAAATACCTGGGTACACAGGCGCCTGCCCCAACACCCGGCCATTTTTTTTTTTTTTGGTTGCAGCCATCATTGTTGTTTGGCAGGCCTGGGCTGGGGATTCGAACCTGCCAGCTTAGGTGTACGTGGCTGGCGCCTTAGCCGATTGAGCCACAGGTGCCGAGCCAAAGAGAATTTTTTTTTAAATTCCAGGTTAATGTGAGGGTACAAACAACCATGTCACAATATTTGAATTTTTTAGAATCTTGTAGTTGTGTTCTACACCCAAAAGTTGTGCCATACACCCCTACATTGGGATCAAGGAGCTATTGCTATGGAAATGACTGTCATACAGTCTCCATGATGAAGGAAGAGTCACTAGACACTTATGAGCTGAGGCCTGATACTTATCTTCTCAGGCCTCACTGCTTACCGAAGCCTCCATGACACCATGAGAAGTGGCCATGGCCCAGACATGACCCACAGGGTCTGGGTACCTGGGGCGTCAATGTGGAGTGGCTCTTTAGCTTCAGTGGTCCGTAAGGGCCGAGAGCTTAGAAACCAGGAAATAAAGTCAAAGTCAAAGAGATGTGTGTATCAGAGCAAGAACAAGGGAGCCACAGAGGACAACAGCTGTGGTGCCAAGGTTGAGATGGTCAAGGCAGGCAAGGGTGGGAATCTTGAAAGTTGGATATTGTTACTACTACCAATAAGAGCAGCTAATATTAACGTAGAGGTTTCCATGAGGCAAGCATTCCCCCAAAGGTCTGACGTAGCAGCCCCAAAGTCAGTGCTGTGCTACTCTTTTTCTTTTGGTTAAGGGATCTTAGGCTCAGGCCAACTCACTCACCAGTCATAAAGCAAAGAAGTGGCAGAGCTGGGATGAAATGTCACTCTGTTCACCAGCGTCTCCTCTTCCATCAGAATCAAAGGCTGCTATAGCCAGTATTGACCCGGGGCCCCTACAAGGATTCCCCCTGTCCCACCAGCCCCAAAGTGCTGGGTCTCTCTCCAGGGGACACCAGAGCTGAGGCATGTCCCTAGAGGAGGTGCAGTGGTGGAGGGACAGGACTTTGCTGGCTGCTGGGAACAGTCACTTCCAATTGTGTTGGGCAGGGTGAAGGTGGGAAGATGAAAGGAGCTTCCCAGTTCCCACCAAACAATGCCCAAGGACAGGGGGGAGAGAGTGGGGAAGGGTCAGGCCCACAGAAGCTGAGCAGAGGGAGGGAGATCAGGAAAATAAGGATGAAGCAGTGTGGTCTAGAGGTATGGACTTTTGAAATCAGTTTGTTTTCATTAACTTCCCACTTGTGTTCCTCTCATGCCATGTTTCACTGTGTGCTGAGCAGGGCAGCAGATGTGGAGCATTTGACGCCACAGTGATAAGAGCAGCGGCTCTGAGCCAGGCAGGACTACGTGCATGCCGGCAGCGGGTGTGTGCCCTGGTGGCAAGACAGTGAGCATGCCTTGCTGGACAGGTCCCAGCTTAGCACACAGAAGCTGCAGTACGTAGAGGTGGGGCCACACTGACACACCTGTGGGGATGCGGGAATTCACACGGGTGTTACCACATTAGAGGAACAGAGGGACCGCAAAATGTTCCTCCGGAGTGGCCTCATGAAGCACCGTCCAGGTGGGATGCCCCTTCCTGCTCTCACTCATTCTGCAGCAATACTGCTAGGTGGCCACTGTGATCACCTCCCCCATTTTGCAAAGGGGGAAACTGAGATACAGAAAACTTAAGTGACACCGAGCATGACAGCTAGAGTCAGCCCTGGAAGCAGAGTGCTCACCCTCACAGATGCCTGCATAGCCCAAGTGTAACCTCAGGGAAGGACACCACCATTTCTTAAGGACCTACGACACTTCAGGCACCAGGCCAGACACCTCATATTCACTGACTCACTTGGTTGTCGTAAGTCCTGAGGGAAGCAGCACTACTGGCTCTACCTCACAAGGTAGAGGAGAGTAAGGAGGTAACTTGCCCACATTCAGCCAGCAAATACCTGGCAGAGCTGGGACTTAAACCTAGTGTGTTTTCAATCTGTAAAAGTTACGTTATTTCTCTCCTCCCCCACATCTGCTTTGTTTGTTGATTGGCTAATTCATTTAACAGATAATATTTGAAGTCCAGAGGGATTGAGGGCAAAATGTAGGGAGGGGACATGAAGATGATCGTGACCTGGCTCTGGCTAGGCGTAAGCTGTACATAAATGACTGCAGAGTAAGGAGGGATGGGAGGAGTGCTGCCGGGAGAACTCTCTGGGGTGCCGGGGAAGGCAGAGGGCACGCCCATTTGCTGCTGTTTCCTTCTGCACCCTGGGGAAGGCAGCTCAGAAGTCAGCCCTCCCCAGTGTGAAGCCCAGGCTGCAAATGCTTTGAGCCAATTCTGCTCAAGCTGTTGGTCATCTCCTGCCACCACTCAGGGAACTGGCTTTTGTCCCTGGATGGATCATCTCGGCTCTGATGATTGTGGCCTCAGTGTGAGAGCTAGCAGGGAGGCTGGCATGCAAAAGAGGCCTCTGGAACTCCATGCTCTTTAGATGTTAAATGGAGACCAGGAGTGTTAGGGCCCTTCTTTACTTGGGAGCCTGTCACTGCTGCGTGGGAGCTGGTGTGGATTCCAAAGGAACATGGACATCACACCTGCACAGCCCTTTCCTCCACCAGGTTCCAAGGAGCTTTCTCTCTTCTGCAGGTCCTGCTGGGCAGTCAGAGCACTGGCTGTGCAGTCCAAGACCAGTGCCACATTCTTGTCTGTCACTCAGCTGCACGAATCTGTTTGAGGGTCTCCCAAGTGTCAGTCTCCTGAGCTGGAATGTGGGATACTAGTATCCCCAGAGCCTGTATGGGACCATATGAGATGTGTGTGGAATGTTAGGCTTTGGGCCTATTACATTTCCAGACTTCATGGAATGGCTCCCGGGTATGGCCAAGCCATTCCTACACTTCCATCCTCTGGGGCTTCCTAACTGATCCAGCCTACCTGATCTCTGGAGGGCTGTGTGACTTTAACCCAAGGTACTCAGCTGCCCAGTTAATCTGGGGTTTATGTTGTGCTGGGCTGATGACTTTCACAGTGCACAGCTCTTCAGCAGCTTCCCATCACTGGCAGAATACCACTCACACCCTGACCATGTCCCCACAGTCCCTCGTGATCTGTCTCTGCCTCTCCTCAGCTGTACCTCACACCACACTCCCCACACTCTCAGGACTCCACCCCTAACAGCTTCCTTCACGTGCTGTCCGGAGGGTAGTTCTTCCCACTGTTCTCTTGGATAAGTGAATAACCCTCAGGTCTAAGCACAAGTGTCACTTTCTCTGGAACATCCTCCCTGACCCACCACCTTCTCCCCCATGCTGAACTAAACCAGGTCTCTGTCACAGAACCCCATGTGAATTCATAGTGTCTGTAATTCCATATGGGGTACTTTCTGGATCAATGTCTGTCTCTTCCTCAGGGCTGGAGCACATTATCCGTGATTACTATTACCACCTGAGGACGCACCACAGCCCGGCATGTGGTGGCGTTTCATCAGCTTGTGGGAAGAGTGACCGTCTGCATGGAAGAGGTAAAACAAGGGCCAAGGGGATGGAGGGCAGTGGGAAGTGAGTGGTGGCGGGATCTTCCTGAGAGATGCCAGAGGCGGGTGGGCAGGGAGAAGGCCAAGGGCTCTGTCACATGAGAGACAGCGGGTCAGGAGAACGGCCTGCGCGTGGGCTATGGGAATGTGAGATGTCAGAGGAGCAGTCAGGATGGATGGTATGTTTTGAGGCCCCTACGAAGGGGTGGATGTAGACTTGTGATGGGCTTTTGTGGGTTTGGGCATCCGTGCTGCTCTGACTACTGAGAAAAGAGCCAGCAAGTAGGACAGGGCTCCACCAGGAGAGCCAATGTTCCCCTTGTCCCTGTGTCAGGGGTGGCCCTGCCCTCCAGGTATCTGAGGGAGTTGAAATTTCCCCAGTATCCTTTGGATCCAGTGGGAGGGAGAGGGGACTTGGTAACTGTACTGGGGGTCAAACAGCAACGTTCCCTGGGTGGTTGCAAGGGTTCCCCAGACTCCCCTGTCCCTGGGCCACATCAGGCTCTCTATTCTCCTGGCAGCAATTACAAAGTCTGGAACAGCAGAGGCAGGGGAGGATCCAAAGCCAAACAGGAAGCTGATAATTGGCCCTTGCAGAAGTAGCTCTTTCAAAATAAAAGAGAGGTCCTGAGGTTCATACCTAGGTCACTTACACACACTGCTCCTGCCCCTCCCAGACCCCAGGAATTCTTCTTCCCAGTGTCCGCTTTCTGACCCTGTGCTCTGTGGGCAAAAGATGCTGATGTGAAATCTGTGAAACAAAAAGCCCTATTCTGCACGCACCACTTTTCAGGGAAAGTGAGAACACAATCACAGGTGATGATTCTACATTTTCTGGGCCAGGACCATCACTGACACACAAACCTACCTATTCACCTGACAGGCAGAACAGTGCCTCACCTACTAAAACTGAGCCTATATCCAGCAGGAAGCCTGGACTGAAAAACTAAAAATCAACCAACAGGGGATATAGATGGACAGAGGAGGCCACTCCAAGGACAATGGAATAAGGGCCATCCAAGGTCACAGGTTATTAACTCTGCCCTTATACAGCAATAACTAACCCCCCCCCCGAGGAAAATGCAGTCCTAATCAAAAATCAGACAAAGAAAACCCATCTCAGAGATACAGCTCCTCTGGTATCAGTTCAATTTCTTGACTTACTACATGCTTGGCATTGCTCTAGGTTCAAGGGACGCCAAGACTCATAAGGCAGTGTCCTTGCTGTCAGGAACGCACTAGGAGAAGATATTATTTGGGCAGGACAGACTTAGGGCAAGATCACTTCAATACAAGGTGGAATATGTGAGGACAGAGACATGTAATCATAAAGGCAGTGGCAAAAGTGCCTAGAAGGATGGTGGTGACAATATGATGGCTGTTTGTTTATCCAGGGCCGCCTCTGTGCATTATTCATGCACTTGACACACATTAACTGATTAATTCTTACAACACCCCATCGAGGTTGCTACTAACGTTGTCCTCATTATTGTCATTATTCCTTTTGTTTTTTGAAACAGGGTCTCACTTTCTCACCCAGGCTGGAGTACAGTGGTATGATCTTAGCTCACTGTGACTTCCGACTCCTGGCTTCCAGCAATCCTCCTGCCTCAGCCTCCCCAAAGTGCTGGGATTATAGGTGTGAGCCACCACGCCTGGCTACTATTCCCCCATCTTAAATGGGCTAGGGCAACACAGGATTTGATGCAGGCTGATGCCAACTGGCTCCTTGGTAGAATCCTGGGTGAAAAATGAGCAGCAGAGGAAGCAGTAGGAGCGATTATCTCACAGTGTGGCAGGGATAGCAGGCGGGGAAGAAGCAGTTTCTGTATTTCTTGAACGTAAAGTTGGGCCAAGAGTCAGGGAAGACAAGGCTGAAGGGGGAGGTGGTGGCCTTGATAGCTTCCCCATGGCTGTCCAGTTGGGGTGGTACAAGAAGGTGCTGTCTTGAGCATAATTCTTGGAGGGTCCCACCGCTTCCCACTGCCACAGACAGGCTCCCCAGGATCCTGTGACTGAATAAATGGGAAAGTCACTCTGTGTCTAACCAAATATTGACTCAGTACTTTACATTTCACAAAATATCCCCCAGGTAAATGATCTCACTCTATCTGCACAACAGTCCTATGAGGTAGATATTATTTCCTCCATCTTACAGACAAGGAAACTCAAACTCAGAAAAGTTAAATGATTTGGGGGTCATAAGTGAGGGAGGCAGAGTAGGGCCCACAGGCTCCTTCTGTGAAGTTTCCTACTGTACTCCCCCTGGTGTTCGATGAGGCTAGCGCAGGACAACCTGGAGACTGTGGTTGACATGGCTGAGCCATCATTTTTCTGTAAAATAAAAAGAGAAGGAAGCCTATGTATCAAAAGTCTGTTTTGCTGAAGAGTTTCCCAAAACTTGGCTCTCAGAAAGATGATCTTCCCAAACTGCCTGTAATACATTTGGTAAACATGAGCCAGAAATAATTAGCTAATGAGCCACCATCAATGCTAATTATCTGTGCCAATGGAGGTGAGAATTGATGCAGAGAATAAAAAGTACCCAAGTGTCTCTCGGACAGTGGGGCCATGGTCCTCCTCCCCCCACTGGCCCCCATGTGGGATCCCCTGGACTGCCCTACGTGTAACCTGCACCCTCAGCCTCTCCTGCTGTTGCTAACCACATCCTGCCCACCAGGGGCTTGCTCGAAGGAGCCCCTCTAGATGGCCAGTGCTCCCAACACCCCCTATCTCCTCCCACTTACAGTCTGTCCTGCTCTGCTTCTTCTCTCCCATAGAACCTTCCCTTTGGACTCAATTCTGCTTCTCTGCCTATTGGTCTTCAAGCCTCCAGCTTCCTTAAGCCTGTTCTTGATATCTGGCACGCAGACTCTGATTCCCCTTCCCTCCATGCTCCTCAGCTGCAAACAGGCCTTGCCCACCCAGAACCCCAGGGCATGGGTTCCCCAAAATGAATTCTGTGTCCACAGCATAGTTTTGATTTCAGGTTCAACCATCCCAAAGTACTCTTGAAATTTGGTGACATCTGTCTAGTTATTTTCGTGTGCCATAGTGAAAGCAGAAGAGGACCCCAGAAATGCTATTCCAATAGACATTTCTGATGAATGAAGGAATAAGTGACTTATTAAATCCTCCCACAAATGGTAGTTAGGTGGACATGAAGTCACCTTCACCTTCCAGACAAACACACTGTAGAGACAGACCCAGGCTTAATTCTAACCTGGTCACTTAGTGGCAAGATGTCTCCGAGAAGGAGACCAGGTTAGAATTAAACCTGGGTCTGAGTCTGCGCTTTTTCAAATCCACTTATAACATCAGTAGTAGTTAATAAATAGAAAGAAAAATATATACTTGGGCATCTACTCCTTAAAGGGGCCTCACAGAGAAGCATGAATTTTTTTAATGTACTATATAAATAAGCACCTGTTGTTTCTATTTTTTGAGTTTCATATATATCCTTCTCTGTATCTTTTCTTAAAGTGGGCATGGCATCTGGGTAGAAACTGGGCAGAAAGGTGGTACAAAGACATGGCCAGGTCTTCATTCTAGGTGTGAATCCTGGTTATGAACAGCAAGAAAAATATTCGGATGATCTTAAATTCTAATTTGCAAGCTGCTGTTCCAAGTCTCTGCCCTTCTCACCGCTCTCACCAGGGGCCAATGGGGAATTTTCTCCTTTTATTTCCTTTCCTCCTGGGCCAAAGGCAGAAGGAAAGAGACAGAAAGAAACATTACTGCCCTTGCCTGTCTGGCCCCATATGACCCAGAGTTCATGGGCCCTCATTTTAAAGCTGGGGACTTGCCTTCTTTTACGTAACATATCTTCCTATTCATTCCCACACATAAAGGCTCTAAGAGATTGAACCTGTGCCAGGGTAACGGAGGACAAACTCAGGAGAGAAAAGTACATCAGAGTAATTCTTCACAGAATAAAAGAATCCTGATCAGCAGAGTCTTCTCCAGGGCTTGTAAATGGCAGACAAGCAGGTTATGTGGGAAGCACTCTTTATTATTTTCTTAATGAAAGCGACAAAATTAGCAGAAGTAGATTGGGCTCTGGAGGCATGGCAGGCATTGATTTTTCAGGAAAGATGTGAATTGTTCCTCAACGTGTCCTGACTGGCTGGGACGCTACAGAACAGGGCTGCTGCACAGGATCAGTGACGGCACTCAGGGGAGGAGGGGACCTGGGACAGGGAAGGGGCACACGGGCCTGTGGTTGAGAGTGCGTGTGCCTGGTGCTCCCGAGTCCCGGCTTTATGGAGTCAGAGATGTGGCAGTGGAGGGAGTAGGAGGTCAGGTTGCAGGGCTGACCTCAAACAGGAAGCACTGGATGCAGCTCCAGAGCAGAAGCCATCTGAGGGGTTAGGGACAAGCCAGTTCCCACAGCCAAGGGGGAAAGGCAGCAAGTGAGTAGCAGGAACAGTGGTGGTGGGATGATGGTGTCAAGCGGGCCCTAGAGGAGGGGACAGAAATAGAAGGCCAAACCTGGCTATGGGGACAGGTGCACAGGGAAGCTGTGTCCTGGGCTCCCTGGAGGCCTCAGTGTCCATGCCGGGCGCCGGGCAGGCCTCTCCACTGGGAAGATTGTATCATGCTGATGCCTATACTTTAACAGGGAGTTGCAACGGGCGTGTCCCAGTCCCAGGGGACCTAGAGCTGCCCCCCAGCCATCCCACACTGCACTGTGACGTGTCTGTGAATTCACACCGACATGCTGTTGGGGCTTCCAATGGTTTGTACTAGTTTTGGAAGACCGACAATGCAGAGGTGCCTTGTAGATGTGGGGACAGAATGTGCCTTCCTGGATCTGCAGTGAGCATTCTGACTCTGTGTGGCAGCTCCTGGAAATCAAGATGGTCACAAACTCTGAAAGGTGCCCTGGAAAGAACAAGAGGCTGGTTGTGCACCAAGTGAGGTCAAGACAAGCAGGGGGGCTCCCTTGGTAGCAACAGTGCTAGTACCAGTTACAGAAGCGTATGCCCGAGGGTGGAGGGCACTTTACACACACTCTCATGCATAGTGGGTATTAGACCCATTTTATGAATATAAGAAAACAATTTCAAAGAGTTAAAGTGACTTATCCAAGGTGGCCAAGTCAGCAGGTGGCTGAGCTGGCAGGTCCCTCTGATGCTTAGGACACTCTGCCCTCATCATCAGACTTGGTAACTCTGTCCATCCACACCAGCCCTTGCAGGGCCCTGCAGGGGTAACTCTGCTGATGACCCTGTCCCAAGGGGCTCAGAAGTCTGGCTCGGTGTGGCTTCTCTTCCCTGAAGCATGGCAAACTCAATGCAGAAGGCCCACAGTTGTGACAGGCTAGAGCAGCTGGGTGGGGGGTGCCTGTCCCGGAAGGGTGTGTGTGTACAGGTATCACAGGTGAGGCCAGGGGTGTGCTGGGCAGTTTGGACAGGTAAGAAGGTAGAGAGGCGGGTGGAGCAGTCAATGCAGCCAATGGGTGAGGAACTGGGACAGGCAGGCAGGGGAGCTGGTAGAAGCTGCACAGGCCTGGTGCTGGCTTAATGTTCAGGCACATTGAGAATATAGGGGACACTTCATAGCTTCCCAATGCTGGACTGCCTGAGGGTTCTGGAAGAGGAGGTTAGGGACTGCATGGGGAGGAAGGGTGCCATTACTGCTTTCAATAGGAGCATTGTAGCTGGCTCCTCTGCCTCTGTCTCCATTCTCAGTAGCCCACAGGACCTCAGGCCTCCCCAAAGTCCCCTCTCCTTGCCTCAGTCCTTGCCATGGAGGGAGGGAAAAAAGGGCAGGGAATGGCCCAAGTGACATACAGCTGGTGATACACAGAATCTCCCAGGGAATAGGTCACTGGAACCTGAGTAGATATGTGAGTCAGCAACTGTCCCGGGGTAAGGTGGTGACAGTCTCACAGAGAGACCTAAGGTGTTGGGTCCTGATTAAACGCAGAGATAATAAAACACTAAGGCAGGAAATGGCAGACTGAAGCATAGCACCCCAGCTGGAAACGGAGACACCTAGAAATACGGGCCTGTGTTCTCATAGGAGCGCTCGATGGCCCACATTCCACCCAGAAGGGCTTCTGGATTATGGGTTAGAGTAAATAACATCATCTAAGCAACATAACCATAGGTTTGTAGCTTGAAATGACATCTGGTACCAACATATTGTCTGTCTCTAAGAAACTCAAATTGCCAGTCGTCCCACGGGCCCCTGCCACTCTCAGAAAATTTTCAACCAAAGTTACTCCTACTGGTTGCTAGAATGTAAGTTTGTGTTTCAGGTCTTCTTTGGGTCCTGGAGTCCCTATTGTCACCCAGGAGCCACTGCTGAGACAGGCTGGCCATGGGTTAGCACCTGGCCACTCTGGCATGGGGCAGCTCACCATGGCTAGCCAGCCCAAGCAGCCCATGAGTAGATCCCTGTACATTTGTCTCTTTTCCAGTAAAAATAGCTGTTAAGTACACAGTCTCTTGATGACTGGTCAGTGGTAGCCTTCTGTTTGTTTGTTTACTTTGTCATCCTGAATAGAGTGCTGTGACGGTCATCATAGATCACAGACACCTCAAACTTTTGGGCTCCAGTGATCTCCTAGCCTCAGCCTCCCGAGTAGCTGGGACTACAGGCACCTACAACAATCCCCAGCTAGTTTTTCTATTTTTAGTAGAGATGGGGGTCTCATTCTCACTCGGGCTGCTATGGAACTCCTGAACTCAAGTGATCCACCTGCCTCAGCCTCCCAGATTGTTAGGATTACAGGCGTGAGCCACTGTATCTAGCCTAGTTGTAGCATTTTCTTTAAGAAGGAAAATTCACTCCATGACAGATCTAATTCCTGGTTCTACAATGTCCTCGCTTTGTGAACTAAGTGAGTCATTTAGCGGCTTTATGCCTTCGCTTCCTCAACTGCATAGTGGGGTAAGTGTATCTCTAACTGTCCTGATGTGGTCAGAGAGGCCTGTTTCAATATTCTCATCCTCTCCTCCTTACCTGGCCTTCCTCCTGCACACCCACTGAGTCAGGGATACCCATGTTCCACCCCACTCTGAACTTTGACTCAAGAAGCCAGCTAGTTGCCAGGGAAACCAGCCTGGAGTCCCAGAATCCAGAGAGGATTAAGGGCTGTCTTCAAACAAAAAAGAGCAGGAATTTATCACTGACCCTCAGCCTGCCATTCCTGGGCATGGTGAAGTCCCAGCTTCAGATCCTCCCGCTGCGCAGCTGGGCATCTTTGAAGAGTTAGGCAGCACAAGGCTGCAGCTGCTCCCTCCCTTCTGCCGAGGGACACCACTCACCAGCCACTTCTTCCTGCAGCTGAGTTCAGCGCAAGTGCTGAGCTCTCACTGGCCTGCCCTCCCACTTGGTGCTGCCCGAAGCCAGAGCATCCTTAAATTTCCCACTGTCTTCTTGCTTGCTGTCCCTGAGGCAGTGACTGTGTCATGGCTGCACATTGGCTGGTGGCTAGATGGGCAATGGATGCCACAAAGCTTTTAGAGAGCAGGGCCCCCAAGAGTCAGGGACTCAGTTTCTCACTCCTCATCTGGTAGAGAGCCGTGGGGACCTGAGCATGTATGGGCCTGTGGGCAGCAAGGCATAAGGTATATCAGGGCAAAGTGGTCTTAGGACAGGCTGTGGATAAGTGTGAGCACACACTGGCTCTACATAATCAAAACTTGGAAAGTCTGTGCCCTATACATGTATACAGGAATGACAGAAACCCTAAACGGTCTTGCTGGGCAAATATGAATAAGGACACAGGAGTTGCTGTAGGACACTGAGCACCAGACTTGTAGAAGCAGAGGTCAGTTCTGGTGGTTCTTGAGGGAGGGGCTGGGAGTGAGACAATCTCCTAGCTAGCATAGGGATGTTCCGCAGCCTTGAGACAAGCCCTCAAGCAACTGTATACATTAATGGGATATGATTGGTCACTTGTTAGCAGAAGGGTATTATACTTTGGACATCTGTGGTACAACAGGCTGGGAGTTGAGCCCTTGGGGAAAGAGCATGCAGTGATCATTAAGCACATAGCTCCAGTACGTGGGCCCCCCACATCTGTTGTATCATGCTTCAATAAAAGGCCACGGCAGAGGTTATTCGGGGCTCTCCTTGGAATGTTGGGAAGCCCACCTCTTGCAGGTTTATACCTTCCATCCACGTCCCAGCTGTTTTTATTCGCCTGGGGATGGGGTGCCCACAGCGGGCACTGATAGTTGTGATGAATAAAATGACCAATATGAACCCCCACCTTTGATGACCCAGCTTGGAGGGTTGGAAGCATTAAGGCCACTGTGTGAACACAAGGGCCACGGTACATAGGGCTCTCCCGACTGTCCCAGGAACACTGGCCCAGCCCTGGCTCTTCTCTTTTATATGTCCTCTGGGTGAAGCAACCCAAGGTCCAGGGGACTAGGTCCTGTCCAAGGAGCAGCACTGCTTTCTGCATCCAGGAGATCCCAAATGTATGGAGTGTGTCAGAGACAGCAACTCTCTCCAGGACTGAGGGGCAGGGATGGGAAGGGTAGGGTTGTACATTTTCTCTCTGTGCCCCAATAGGCCTCTGCTTTTAGAGCTGGGTTATCAAGTTGGGAGGCTTGAAATGTATGATTTCACCATGTGTGGACAGCAAGCAACAATCTGAATTCTCAGATGTGTACAAGGCTACCTGTTACAGAGGCTGGAACAGCTGTCTGCAGCAATAACACATTGACTGTGGTTCATGTGCAGTGTCCCTGCTGTGCCTATGGCCTGTTTTGGAAACATAACATGTCTCTTGTTTTAGTTGCAAGTAACTGAGAATATCACTTCTTTTTGGCTACCTGGAACGATGGGAAAGTGGAACTCCCAAGGTCAAAGAATATGTCTTTTTGTTTTTTCTTGACTCTGTCTCACTCTGTTATCCTGACTAGAGTGAAGTGGCGTCATCATAGCTCACTGCAACCTGAACCTCCTAGGCTCAAGTGATATTCCTGGCTTAGCCTCTCAAATAGCTAGTAGTTGGGACTATAGGCATGTGTCACCATGCCTAATTAATTTTTCTGTTTATTTTTTGTAGGGACGTGGTCATCGCTTGTTCAAGCTGGTCTTGAACTCCTGCACTCCAGCTATCCTCCCACCTTGGCCTCCCAGAGTGTTAGTATTATAGGCATGAGCCACCAGGCCTGGTCAAGTATGTCTTTATAACCAAAAACTGTTGAGGGATGATTGGACTGGGATGTGTTCTGTATGGGTCTTTTGAGGGGACCTGATGGACGCAGGCCATCAAAGGGTGTAGCACAGTCCTCTGCACATAATCAGCACTCAGGAAATGTGCATAATTATCTAATTTCCTGTAATATTTGCAGTCTAACCAGCCATACAGTAGTGCTCCTGGCTGCCCAGGGGCTCCACCTGTGGCTTTCCATTCTTTATTGCTCTACGGCTAAATTTCCACCCAGGTCATAGTGATTTTGCCTAAGAGAATATAAATCGAGTTCAGTAAGTTTCATGAGCCAGGCTCTCAAAGACTTCATTAACATCAGGAGACATTACTCAGCACCGGGACCTTCCCAGGCTATAATTCTGCAATTTCATCCCCAGAAGCAGCCGGTCCTCTCTGGCATCGCTACCTCTTGTCTAAATTCTTGGGGTGTTATCTCTCACTGCTCTGCAATTCCCTTTCAGCTTAGTCATTCCCATCTTCAAAATGGATTTAGCAAGGATTAGCTTTCTTACTTATTTACCACTTTTCCATTCTAATCGTGCGGGTCCCTGGATAAACAGACACAAAGCAGATTCAGGATGAAGGAAATAAAAGGTGAAAGCCCAAAGCAGGGTTCTATGAAGCCCAGCCTATTTCTTTTCTTCTGATCTTCACCTCATTCACCACCCCCCACCCCCATTTATTTAAAAAAAAATACTAATCAGGTTTTTTAGGTCAGCAGTCTGAGTGAGTCTAGGACAGGAACCTCTGGGGCCTGAGAGGGCATTTTTCTCTTGAAATCTGCCTCCAAATGTGACAAGACCAAGCTCCAGGCTCTCACGGTGTAGTCTCAAGCAAGTCTCTGAGGACAGGCCTTGAAGGCAGATCTGAATTCTTGGGTTCCACCAATGACAAACGGAGTGCACACTCAGCACCCATTCCCCCACTGCTTTTTGTAGATGCCCCGCTATTCACAGAGTGGCCAGAAAAGGCTGGTGCTTTGTCACTCCAAGAGGCAGGTGTTGTCCACGCCCCTGCCTTCAAGCCAAGAATGGGCAGGGATATGGTAGCAAGGCCCTGGGCCACCCAGGATTCGGAGAGCACCTCCTATACACCAGGCTCCGTGTAAGTGCTGTGTAGTCACCCATTTTATCTGTGCAAGACTCCTACATAGTACGTACTGGGGTTACTCTCATTTTACAAGACGTGGAAACTGAGGCCCAGAGAGGTTATGTAAATACCTGAAGTCATATCACTTCTTAGTGCCAGAGCTGAATATAAACCCAAGTCTTTAGACTCTTAACATCTGCAGCTTTGAGAAATTCATTTAAAGTGCATTGTGAAACTGGCTAAGTTAACAGAAAAATACAGAAACTTATCATCACAGGGAATGAGGCTCCGCTGTGCCCAGAGGATGACTCAGCCTAACGATGAGCAATGGCTCCAGACCCTGCTCTTCCTGTCCTGGTCAAGGTGAGGGGTAAGTAGCAGAAGAACAAGGTGACTCTCACCACCAAGTCACACCGGTCACCAAGGTGACTCTAGACCAGGCTCCCTGGCCTTGGCCAGGACTCCCCTTTGGTGAGCCCTAGATTCACAGTCCTCCCTTAGTCCAGCCTGGGTCCTGCCTTCTGTAGACTTCCTGGGGACAGTGTAGTTCAGTAAAAAGAGGCAGAATTTGCAGGGTCATTGTGTGGGGTTTGAAACCCCGTCTCTCCTGCTTGTACCTGTATGTTCGGATGACTTCACTGCTCCAGCTCCAGCTTCCTTATCAGTTAAACAGAGATAATAGCGACATCACAGGGTTATGAAGATTAAATTAAATGTGTGATGAGAGGACACACATGAAGACTTTATAAACATTAGCAACTAAGCACACAACTCATTTATTTTCATCAGGGTGTGAATGAGCATTATCCTCCAAGGATACTTGCATTTTAAAAGAGGAATTTGATAAAACAAATAAGGCTCAGTTAATGGGAAGCTCAGGGGTTTGATTTCTCCAGTTGGCTGGAAGGACTGGGGCCGGCTTGGCATCCCCTGCAAGATGCCGTGGTATTCCAGCCGGCCGTCCCTGTGCCCTCACTCAAGTTCTTTGTCTCGAGTGGCTGTGGGCTGCAAATGAATGGGTGTTTCCTAGGACGGAAGGGCTGCTACATGGGCATAAGAGACAGGACTGCACCCAGATGGGTACAGCTGGGAGACCAGCTTTTACTCAGCTCTGTCCTCAGGGGGTGGGTGAGGGAAAAACCACCTCAGCAGGGGCAGGGGTAGGGACAGGGGTAGGATCTGAACTGGTGTAAACCAGTGAAGTTCACACATAGGTCAAAAAGAGATAGCCCAGCCTGGCTGTAGTGGCTCATACCTGTAATCCTAGCACTGTGGGAGGCTGAAGTGGGAGGATCACTTGAGCTAAGGAGTTGGAGATGAGCCTGAGCAAGAATGAGACCCTGCCTCTACTAAAAATAGAAAAATCAGCCAGGGGTGATTGTGGTGGGTGCCTGTAGTCCCAGGTGCTCGGTCTGAGGCAGGAGGATCACTTGAACCCAGGAGTTTGAGGTTGCTGTGAGGGAGGCTGAGGCCATGGCACTCTAGCCTGGGGGGAATAGCAAGCCTCTACCAAAAAAAAAAAAAAAAGGAGGCAGCGCATCAGAACCCTCAGCACTGTGGACCATGCACATTAGGCCCCACCTACCTGAAGGCACTTGTCAGGCATGCAAATTCTTTATGTAACAAGACACAGGACAGAAAATACATAAGACAGCATTTATCCTTTCACTCTTCAGCCTAACGCCTCCTCTGTGCACACTCCATGCTGAGAGTCTGAGAAAGCACGATGATACGGATACATTTCTACTGATAAGAGAATTTTTGAAGTGCTGGATCTAATTGAATTCTTGAAAGAAACCCATGCAGAACATCATCTAGTGGCCATTTAAGGTTGGGAAATTGAGGCTTGTGGTGAGAGTGTAGCCTAGGTCACAGTTATTCGATGGCATGCCTTAAGCTGAAACCTGTAATTCATTCATTTATAAAATGGTTTGCATATTTCAGAATTGATTTTGATGGAGTTTGGCATACAAATGTCATCTTTTGGAAAAGACCGACATCTGGAAAGTTCCGCGTGAATATGGGACACTCTACATTTACCACCAGGATGGTTTTGAAAATAGAGACAAATTCTGCAGTACTAATTTTCAAGGAGAAAAGAAGAAATGCACTCAAAGCAAGAAAACTGGGTGTCTGGGAAAGCATCCAGCCAGGAGAGTTCCAGCAGGACTGGCAAAAGCTTGGTCCATCCTGCATTATAACAGAGAGTGGGAGTGGAAGGGAGGCAGCCTTTACTCATCCTTTCCTATGCCGGTTACCTTAAAGTACACAGAAGAGAAAGCCTCCCTGGGAGAGTGTAACAATGTGGATGTCTTTATTTTAAAAGAGACAGCAGTATGGCTTAGGTTCTTCGTTTTTTTCTTCCCCAAACTCAGAAACCCACAGTTATCCCAGCTGACATCTTAGCAGAGTCCCCTGCTTCCCAGGAACAGAGTCTGGTCTTATAGAACCAGTTCCCTTCAGCCTTCTCCACTGACAGCACAGAGGTGGCAATTCTCAAAATTTGGAGAGCAAAGGATGAGAAGAGAGATTCAGAAGGGGTAGGTAGCACTATTGCTCCCTCAAGATGTGACAGAAAGCAGCTTTTGGTGCCTTAACATGAAACAGTATGGTCTGTTCATTCATTGGACAAATGTTTCCCGAGGACCAGGGACTGCTGTAAGGTCTGCGGTCACAGCAGTGAGCAAGGCAAAGCTCCTGTTCTCAGAGAGCTTATATGCAGGTGGGGGAAGCACACAACAAACTCACAAGAAAAGATAAAGGCCATGAGACATGGCAGCTGCTTTTTAAGAAAGAGGGCAGGGATGGCCTCTTTTGAGAATGTTTGTCACATTGTCATTTTAGGCAAACACTCAAATGAAGTGAGGGAGAGAATGGCATGGTTATGTCCAGAGGTAGAGTGTTCTGGGCAGAGGGGACCAGCAAAGGCCCTGTCATGTGTCTGAGCTCAGCTGGGGAAGGTGAGCAGAAGTGAGGCCAAAGAGGCAGTGGCCCATGTCTGTGGGCCCTGAAGCTGTGTTTAAAGGATTACGGTTGTTTAAGGCCCAGCATCTGTATCTGCTATGCGTGTCTTGAGATCCGAGGACACAAATGCAAACAAGCCACAGTCCCTTCCTTCAGCCAGTCTGTGATCTAGCAAGGATGACAGGCAAAGAAGGAGAGGAGCTCAGGGCTGGGAGGTTTTCAGAGGGGATGAGGGCCCAGAAAAGGGCTTCCTGAGAATAAGACTCCAGTGCTGGCAGGAAGAGCTGTGAATAAGCCAGAGGTCAGTTGTGTCTCAAGATTTAGTTTTGCGGCTCAGCGCCTGTGGCTCAATCGGCTAAGGCGCCAGCCACGTACACCTAAGGTGGTGGGTTCGAATCCCCAGCCCAGGCCCACCAAACAACAATGATGGCTGCAACCAAAAAATGGCTGGGCGTTGTGGCGGGCGCCAATAGTCCCAGCTACTTGGGAGGCTGAGGCAGGAGACTCGCTTGAGCCCAGGAGTTGGAGGTTGCTATGAGCAACCATGGCACTCTACCCAGGGGGATAGCTTGAGGCTCCGTCTCAAAAAAAAAAAGGTTTAGTTTTGCCCTTTTTCCATCTCAGTCAAGTCCTTTGATCTTTCTGGGCTTCAACTTACTTGCGGATAAGATGGGAACAATAATACTTATTCTCTAAAGAGAAAACAAGGTCAAATGGGAGAAAGTGCTCTGAAGACTCATGCTCTGGACAGCTGGAAAGGATCACTGCTTCCTCACCACAATGCTTTCTGACCATGTGTGGGTGCATGCACATGCTCCCAGCATCTCTCCCTCCAACCTCCAACACTGGCCACTCAGTCTGTAAAGACCTACAGCCAAGCCTCTCACCCCAAGGCCCAGCTGTCCCCTGCAACCTCCAAGCACACTGTGGCTCTCGGGGTTGGGGCTGGGGTTGCTGGTTAATTGGTATTGCTCACACATGTGTGCTTCTGGGCTCCTCATCTTCTCCAGAGAACCAGAGACAGGACCTGCCCCTGCTTCCAGGCACCAGATGAGAAGTGGCCACTGTGCTGCAGGTGTTAGGTCCCCCTGCACTGCCCTCTGTCCGCGTTCAGCTGGGGGATGCTGTCCCCACCAGGCTTGGCCCTGTGCAGAGATGCGTTTCTCTGTAGCCAGAGGCGCTCAGCCAGGGAAAGAGCCTGCTGTCTCTATAATATAAAGACAATATGTTTGAGGAGTAAATTTCCATCAGCAGACTGGCAAGGTCTTAGTTTCAAAGCAAACAATCCTCAACAACAAAGTTAGAATGAAGAGCCATCCACACGTCCTCTCTCAGAGTTAAAAAGCTCATTTCCTCCAGGTGCCTCAGAAAGAAGAGTCTCTTTTCCACCAACCCCAGGCTTCATAGATATTTTCTTCCAGTGCATTTTCTCCAGCTAGACTTTAATCTTATAATAAGCTCACCGGTCTCAGCTGAAACGTCCACTCTCAACTTATGGAAAAACCCTGGCTGGGTTCAAGCCCTTGCTCTGCTCTGTCACCTTGAACGCCCCTTGGTCCTCACGGACTATCTGTAAAATGGGAGGATTAGAAACAGATGACCCCAGGGTCCCCTCCAGCTCCAATCTCTCAGGACCTCATGAGCCTCTGTTTCTAGCGGCAGCAGCCTGTCATCTGTCTTGGCTGAGGGGCCACCATGTCCCTTGACTTTGCTCTGGTCTCCTGCCTTCCCATAGTTTCATCGCACTTTTCTCCCTGGTTTAAGGAAACATATACATCCCCGGGGAGGATTCTTGTCTCATTTTGCTTTTTGTATCTCGTAGAGCACGCAGTTTGCTGTTGCTGCTCAATACATACAACAGCAGATTAATAGACCCCAAATAGCACATTTCCTCTCTTCATTTAGACAATCAGCTGTTACAGACTTGGCACCCCCGTACCATGATTCAATTCCTCGTCAGCACAAGCTGCTACTTCTCCGATATGCTAATAACAGTAAGTCTCCATTTATCCCATCTGAGAAGGCAGCTCTTAGGGCCTCTGTCTCATTCCAGTCTTAATGGCACTTCCTTTTCTATGGAGGTGTGCTTTCATTAGCATAGATTTCTGTTGAGAAGGTTGTTAGCTGTTTTATTCACGGCAGGAATGGCTGAACTGTGGGTATGTAGGTAGTGGAGAGCACTGGAAGTCTGCCTGGTGTGGAAAAAAGCAGACTTTAAATACCTAAAGCAGTGTGCCCTGGTACACCGGTGTGCTGTGAGAGGATCTTAGGTGTGACACAAAAACTTTTAAAGATCACTAATTAAATTATCTTCAAACGAGGTTCAAAGCACTGTAAGTATATTCATTTTTTTACTCTCTTTTTTTGATCGTCATAATCTAAGTGTGCCACAAAAGTTTAACGATAGGTTCAAGTGTCCCGTGAGGTAAGAAAGGGTGACGGACTACAGGGTTATCATGAATTCTAAACCTTTTTCCTAGATGGAGGGGGGCCCAGGAGGTAGACAAAGGCAGAGCATCTGGACGTCTGGGAAGAGCACAGCATCAGAGTCAAGTGAGGTCTAAAAGACAGCATTGGGGTGCAACGAGAAGGCACAGTCAAGTGGATAGTTCCACAGAATTGCTCACCCTAGAAAGCTGGGCTGAATTAGCACAAACCAAGGGGAGAGCTGGACCCGAAGACACCAGGTCAGGTGAAGATTAAAGAGAAGAAGCCAGAGCATGCGGACTAAGAGAACGCAGCTTCACCCATGGGCAAGGGTAGAAAGGAGGGCAGAACCAAGGAGCAGAGCACTCGGACCACTGGCGAAAGTTACAAGAAGCCGATTCTGCCTTCTCTGAGAACTTGCAGACAGCTGCAGGGGCCTGGATGGTGGGTTGTCTCCTGAGATGACAAACTCTTCGTGGAATGCAGATGACTAGAAATTAGGAACTTGTAGAAGAGCTTCCAGCATGGAGGGGGCAGTGGGATTCTATGACCTCTATGGTCCCTTTGAGCTCTAACAGTCTGAAATTCTATGAGATTTTGTAAAAAGTCTACGCTATATGCCAAGATGCACATTAAAAAATAATAGAATAATTTCACATTCTAATTCTGGTATCTTCTCAAGATAAAACGTATAACTTTATTGTTAGGAAGAATCTTATTGGTCATCTAATCCAGTGGGCATACACTGTCCTGCCATCTCATTCAATAAATGAAGTTTTACTGGGACACAGCCAAGCCCATCCCTTCGCTTACTGTCTGGCTGTTTTGGTGGTAGAGTGGTGGACCTGAACAGCTGGGACAAACATCCTAAGGCGTGTAAAGCCTAAAATACTTATCTGGCCCTCTAGAGAAAATGCTTGCTACCTGTTGATCCAGTCCAATCCCATTTTACAGGCAGGAAAACTGAGGCCATTAGTGTTAAATGACTTTACTAGTGTTTAACACTAGTGTTTGGATGAGAACATGGCAACTGACTTTTAGGCCTGTGTTTTTCCACTTTGGCTCCTGGTGTCCCACCCCGGCGGCTCTGTGGATGAGCGCCTCTTCTCATCAGGCCGCATGTCATTTTATAGACACAGGGCCTGAGGGGATAGAGGTGAGTGGACTGGCCCAGGGCCACTCTGTCAGCTTTCTAGCCATAGGACAAACCTCACACTTTCAACTTCTGACCCTACAGGACTGACTCCAAACTGCTGGTCCAAACTGAGGCCTTAGAAGGCAGAGAGATTCTCAGTGCTTAGAAGACTGAGAACCGCGGGCTCCCCAGTTCCCTCTCTGCATTAGCATTCACCTTCTGTTACCCAACAAAAGGACACATTTACAACTGCCTCCAGTTCAACCTGAAAACCCTTTTCACAGGTTTCCAGGGAAATTACTCCAAGCAGCCCTGATGGGTTAAAATGATTTTAACACACTCAGTTGCTTTCAATTCCTTCAGTGGCATCTGCTACAAACAGCAAAACATATGAGAACCTGGTATTTACCTTCCTTTGAAATAAGAGATTCCAAGGGGAGCTGATGCAAAGGGGGAGGAAAAAAAAGAAACCAAGCAGCCCTATATACTCATGATCATATTTAAAGAACACATAGCCCATCTGAGGCTCAGATCAGGCCTCTGCTTTCTGCGCAGGAGATTTCCCAGAGCGGTGAGAATCAATCAGACCCTCAGAACGCTCTACGTTTGTCCAAGAGAGTACAAATGGAAAGCCAACCCCCACTTTAACCCTTCCTGCAGCTGCCTTCCTAAGAGAGCGGTTTTCCCTCCTTCTTGCCATTTACAAGCTTTACATTTTCTGCACTGCCACTTCTATTACACATTTCTCTCGGACAGACAGGAATGAATATTCATGCAAAGAGATTAAAGCGCATCAGCAGTTCTAACATAAGTGGTCAAGAGAATAAAGGATGCGCCGCGTAAGTGGCCACATGAGACTCTGCAACGCCTTGCCAAGACGATACACTGAACGTGTGCGTGGTTCCCCAGGCCCACAGCGTTCCTGCTTAGCTCAGACACAGGCTTGAATTTCAAGAGTGACATTTCCAGCCAAGGGAGGAAAGCTGAGCAGGAGAGAGAGGATGAGTCTACAAAGGCAGCCATGCTGGGGCTCAGCCAGAGGACCTGCTGCTACTTGTGTCTCTGAACGCAGTCCACCCCTCCCACAAAGTTGGCCCCTTGCAGCTTAAAGGAGATGAAAATCAACATGGACTGCAGTAGGCTCTGGGCAGGGTGCTAGGGATCAAAGATAAATAAAGTCCTCGTCTTGACATTTACTGAGAATCTATCTGTGCCAGGGGCTTTACACAAGTCATTTCTTTAAATCCTCACACAGCCAGAAGGGGCAGCATTATTATCACACAACTCAGAGAAGTTAAGTAACTGATCTAAAGACACACAGCAAGTTAGTGGTGGAGCTGGGCATTGAATTTGGTGTATGCCTGTGTGCTTTCCACACTCACCACCTGCAAAACCTGGAGACTTTCTTTCATCTGGTTGCCAGCAGACTGGGCCCCACCCACTCAGCAGGGTGCCCAGCAGCTACCGGAACATGTCCAGGGCCCAAGTGCATTCAGGGCGCTGTACATCATGTGGAGGCCAGAGCGTGCTGAAGGTGAAGATCATTTGGAAAAGGAAGGCAGAAGAGTGAAAGGAGAGAACAAGCCTGATTTATGTGGAATTATAATTGCTTACGTTGGTGGGAATGATAGGAATTGAATGTGGCTAGTGAAAATGCCAGATGTTTAGACACTTGTACTCACTCGGACCCTCGAGGGTCCTGAAGAGGGGTTCCTGAGGGCCCTTGCAAGGGAGGCCAAAGGGGCAAAAAAACAGATTCCCATAGAATCTGGGAGTGAGTTTCCAAGTTGTTCCAAAGAGTAGGTGTGGGTGATAAGCAGAGGCCTCCACTGCCGGCTCAGAGCTAACCAGGGCAAACGAACACTCTAGGCAGGAGGGGTCCACTTGACTCCAGAACCCTTGGCCATATCTTCCAATACCATTGGTCACGTTCTTCACACCTAAGTTTCTAATAGTCCCCCTTCCATCTACTTGGCCAAAGTGGACAGAGGGAGGAAGTGAGAACAGAAGTCCATACAGGAAGACAGCCACTGCCAGGTGCTGGTCCCCAGAGCTTCAGCTCAGAGTGACCTTTCTTGAGACAGAGTCTCACTATGTCACCTTTGGTAGAGTGCCATGGCATCATAGCTCACAGCAACCTCAAAATCCTGGGCTCAAATGATTCTCTTGCCTCAGCCCCCCCCGCCCCCCAGGGACAACAGGCACCTGGCTATTTTTTTGAGATGGGATCTCAATCTTGCTCAGGCTGCTCTCAAACCTGTGAGCTCAGGTAATCCACCCACCTCGGCCTCCCAATTGCTAGGGCTACAGGTATGAGCCACCAGCCCGGCCTCAGAGTGACTTTTCTTGATCTCACTCTTAACCATCAAGATTACCATCACCAGGCCCACTCTTAAAATCTGCAGAGTCTGGGGCATGAGTAAAAACAAGCTTACCTACCTGCCTATGTATTTAAAAGATAAAACAAGCCTACAAATTGCTAAATAAAAAATGTGATATTCTCCTACCGTGACAACTATACCCTCACATCTGGAAGACTAAATTCAAATTTAGGATTCTCAGACTCTACCGAGCTCTGTGTTGGACTAAGGAGGCAAGGGATGGCACATGAACGGATGTGGACACCATCCTGGTCCATGAGGGGCTGCACAGAAGTGAGTGTGGAAAATACCATGGTCCATGAGGAGCCACACACAGAGGGGCATGAACACCACCATGGTCCATGAGGGGCCACATAATATAGGTGCAGGCACAAGGTTCACAGGGCTGCATACCCATGGGTGGATACCACAGTCCACAAGGGGTTGCACCCTCCCTTGGGACACTCAAGCCCCCTGGACAAGGCTCTGTCCATCCTTCACCTCAGACACTCTCAGGCCACTGAGGATTTATGCACAAGGTAGTGGAGTCACAAGGTAGGGAGACCCAGGGAAAGGGTCCAAATGGGTCTCAGAAGCTCTAGGCTATGATAATTCCAAGGCTACCACTGAAGAATGATCTAGAAGGAGGGATATGAGCGTGTTTTGTTGGCCCTTCGGAACTCCATACCCTGTGCAGAGGGATATAAGAGAGGACCCTGTAAAGCGTGGAGCCCAGGGCAAGGGCCTTGCTAATGGCCCTTGAGTAATCATGTACTAATAAAGCTTATAATAATTAGCACCATGCACTAATTAGCTATTCCCAGCATTTTACATGCACCAACTTACTCAGTTCTCATAACAACTCTGAAGTAGGTGCTGTTATTATTATTGTCCTTTTACAGGCTGAGGAACCTGACTCGAAGCAGGCAAGCCACTTGCTCAAGGTCCTAAGTGATGGGGCCAGGTTATCTGGACGCAGGTTCTCACTTCTTTCAACTGTACAACAGCAAAGCCCACCACTGGGGCACATAGTGGCTGACTGTGTGACTCAGCCCTGAAGATAACTCCCCATCAGGCCCTACAGACACCTACAGTATACTCGTGGCCTATATTCCCGAACGTTTGGAACAACTCTTGGTCACATCCCCATACCTCTGACTGCTTTGCTGAATCATGAACTAAATCTCAGATCTGGGCAGTGGATTTGCTGAAGCATCATTTTGGAAAGTTGGAAGTGAGTCAGGAGATGGACTTTTCCCCCTTGGCTCAGTCTGGATAAGGAATGGAAACATCCCCAGGAGAGGGGATGAGCATATTCTGAGGACATTGGGGGGTTTGATGCCTTATCTGATAATCAGGAGGAGGAGAAGGCTGCTTTGCCCAGGAGGTGTCTAGCAGTCAGCAATGGTAGCTGCTTTGGGGGTGAGTACAAGCCAAAGAAGACAGGGCTGCTGCGATTCATCCCTGCTCTTCTGAAAGCCCAACTCATGTCTAATTAGATCAGACAATAAATACCAAGGGAAACACAATCAGCTTGATATTTACACATTTGTAAAGTGTATTCTTCAACCCTATATAAGTCAACTCAGCTAGCAATAGACCTCAAAGTAGAGATTATCTAAAACCCACTCAGAAATGGTTAAAAAAAAAAAAACAGTTCAAAGGTGGGAAGGGCAGCACTCTGTGAAGCACCATGAATCTGGGTTGAAGCCATTCTCTCCCTTGGCAATTGTGCAACACTGGGTATGTCATTTGATCTCCTGGAACCTTGGCTTTCTTACCTGTAAATGAGGGATGGAAAGTTTCTAACAGGATGATTGCAAGTGTTCAATGAAATAATGTATGTAAGATGTGTGGTACACATAAAATACATAACGTGTTTTTAAAACACTATTTTCCCTCTTCTTAAGGCCATTTTTGGCTTCCACTCCTGCCTCTCAGGCACCTGTGCCCTCAGGTTCTCTTCAGGATCCTGTGGGGTGCTGTCCCCAGCTCTTGGTGGCTGTCTTTTGCATGAGGGAAATGTGTTCAGGCTGAGAGCTCCAGGAAGAAAGTCTACAACAGCCAAGAGCAGGGCCTGCTGTGGTCAGTCTAAACAGGGAGGGAAATTAGACAAAGGCATTTCAAAGAATCTCTCAGCAGCAGGGGCAGTGGTGGAGGCTACACCCCAATACAGCAAGGTGACAGCATGGTTTGGCAGAAAGGGTTCAGCTGCAAAGGGAGGACAAATGTCTCTGGCTGCCTCTGCCGGCTGCCTGCTTCTGGGCCTTGACCTTCAAAGCCTGACCACCCCTCCAAGTACTTGCTGCTGGCCCCTGGCCTTAAGAGTTGAGACACAGCTGACAGTCTCTGGCCCCGCCTGCTCTTGGCCATCTCTGCCTCCAAATTTCTCAGGTCAGTCTCTCTTCTCCCTCTTACTTCAATGACCTCAAGTCAGGGCCTCACCCCTTCTCTCCAGGATAGTGATGACAGACCCTCATTGGTGTCCCTGTCTCCAACCTCTCCCTAATTCATCCTCCACAGTGCTGTTGGGGTGATGTCTCTAAAAGGCACAACTGACCCCAGTGTCATACCCTTCCATAGCTAAGAGGATGACTTGGAGCTCCTCGACCTCTTAGTCAGGGCTTTTTTTCACTTGTAAATGTCAGAAACCAACTTGGCAAAAGCTCACATTTTTTAAAAAAGTGTTTGTTAGTAACTTACTTGGAAAGTTCACAGCAGAGAAGGAAGAACCACAGGAACTGGGCAGTTCTTGTGATTGCAGGGGATGCCATCAAGGGCCCAGAACCACACCTCTCTAGCCACCTGCCTCCAGGGACCAGCTGGACTTTTCCACCCTGCCTGCAGCAGGGGGAGGACACTGATTGGCCTGCTGGGGTCACATTCAACCTATTCTGTGGCCAGGGGAATGGGGGAAGTTGATTGGTATCTGAGTCCCATGCCTGGCCCTAGTCCCAGGTGGGAAGAGGAATGGGATCTAGGTTAACACAGTTGGGAGAAGGGTGCTGAGCTGATGAAGACAAAAGCCCCCCACAGTCCTACCTGCTTTGGCCCCATCACTCACGGTGCCCTACCTGGAACCCTTCACGACAGCAGCACCAGTGTCCTGTCTTACGCCTCCATGTCTGGTTCATGGTGTTCAATCTCCTTTTCCTGGGACATCATCTGCCCTTCTCTTAATGCCTAGTCATCCTTCAAGATTCAGTTCTTTGCTACCTTTTCCGAGGTCCCTTCCCAGAGCTCTCAGACTAGATGGGACATCTCTCTGTATGCTCCTTCAACATCTATGTGTCTTTATTGTAGTTGCAACAGAATAACGCTAAATCAGCGGTTCTCAACCTATGGATCGAGACCCCTTTGTAACAATGAAAATACATCCTGC
>CAUYQV010053422.1:0-32040 GCA_963574575.1 Galagoides demidoff | reverse complement strand
GGTCCCAGCTACTTGGGAGGCGGAGGCAGGAGACTCGCTTGAGCCCAGGAGTTGGAGGTTGCTATGAGCTGTGATGCCATGGCACTCTACCCAGGGGGATAGCTTGAGGCTCCGTCTCAAAAAAAAAAAAAAAAAAAGAGGTGCTGACATTTTCTGTGCAGGCTTATGTGATACTTGTTAGGCTTGTTTTTTGTGGTTTTTGCTTTTCTTTGAAATATTCTCCAAATTCTAACTTAGAATCAATAACTCCCTTTAGGACTTTAGCCTGTTAACAATGATTTACCACTTTGGATGTCTTTCCTCAGTCTCTGATTCCTATGAATGAATTCCCTTTTTTGTCTTATCATAAAGCCAGTTTTTAAGGCTTCCTTATAGAATGTATTAAATATGATCCCTAAGTTTAAGGTAGTCTGTTGGGCACTGAAAACAGAAACAAATGGAAAATATAAATCCCCTTCCATTATGTCACCATTTCGAGCCTCTGTTTTTCTTCTATATAAGGAAGATTGCAGTATATCAGAACGTTGTCCTGAGAATTACGTAAGATCATATATGGCAAACGCATATCTCCTTGTAAGATTCAAAGTTAATGATTAATAAGTGCACTGCGTTTCCCACCAAATCACAATGAAAGAAGTCAATCATGGCCTCTGTTTCAACCATGAATCAGATTCGAACAATAACTGTTTCTTGTGGATGATAATAAAGACATCAAGATGTGAGACAAGATCTCTGATGTGTTAATTTTTTAGTCATATAGAAGCAGGAGTCTAAGATACAGACACATAAAAATATTTGTGCAGGGATGGCACCTGGGGCTTAGTGAGTAGGGCGCCAGCCCCATTTACCAATGGTGGCAGGTTCAAACCCGATCCCCGCCAAACTGCAACAAAATTTGCCAGGTGTTGTGGTGGATACCTGTAGTCTCAGCTACTTGGGAGGCTGACGCAAGAGATTGTTTAAGCCCAGGAGTTGGAGGTTGCTGCGAGCTGTGATGCTACAGCACTCTACTGAGGCCAACAAAGTGAAACTCAATAGAGTGCAACAAAGTGAGACTGTGTCATATATATATATGCATTATTTAGTTTGAATGATAAAGCATACACACTGCCTTACTTGTGTCTCCTTTCAAACCTTTAAAGTGTTATCTTTATTTAACAAATAAAGAATCCTAGGATGAGAATATTAGGTGACTTCCTCATGATCTCCTGATAAGGAGCAAACTTGAACTACCAACCTCTGGATATCAAGTATTTTTATGCTTACTGGCCTTTTGAACTATGCTCTGTTATTAATCTCAGAAAGATATTTAAGCTGTTTGATACTGAGATATCAGGCATTATGAATAATTTCAAGCATATCAAAAAACAAGAAGCCCAAATGAAACCGTCAGAATAGGGGACATAGCCCATGGGTCCTCAGCTTCTTCCTTTCAGCATTTGACCTTCCCTGGTCCAAGTATGGCATGTTATCTCTGAGTGAAGTCTGTGGTCACTTCATATAGCCATGA
Source organism: Galagoides demidoff (assembly GCA_963574575.1). Classification (NCBI taxonomy): domain Eukaryota; kingdom Metazoa; phylum Chordata; class Mammalia; order Primates; family Galagidae; genus Galagoides; species Galagoides demidoff. The sequence continues at coordinate 30,530 of CAUYQV010053422.1, read as the reverse complement.
GCACTCACGTTACTGACAACTCAGTTTGATGACCCAGATATCTGCATAGTTTATGATACTTCATGTGGGGAGCCAGAACCCAAACACCATACATTCTAGGTTGGGTTACCATAAGAAATTCTAAACCTGGGACATCATGATAAGCACACAGAAGTGTTCTCCAAACTGTTAGCTTTAGTCTGATTACAAGAAAGTGCATTTACCAGCACACTTAGAAAGATGTTGGACAAACTTATCTTCTTTCTCTCCATGGCGGTATCTCACCAGTAATTAGAAAAGGAATGGATCAAAAAGCAGATCCTTAATTTTCTTTTTCTTTTCAGATGCATATGCTTACTTCTTTCCTCCCCCTTATGTTATACAGAATGTTAATTATACTACAGTAAAGTGATACAGAATATATGTGTGTATGAGATAACTATTAAACTTGTGCCTTAAAGAATCATACAATTCTTTTTTTTTTTTTTTGAGACAGAGCCTCAAGCTGTCCTCCTGGGTAGAGTGCCGTGGCATCACAGCCCACAGCAACCTCCAACTCCTGGGCTCAAGCAAGTCTCCTGCCTCAGCCTCCCAAATAGCTGGGACCACAGGCACCCGCCACAACACCTGGCCACCTTTTTTTTTTTGGTTGCAGCCAGCCATCATTGTTGTTTGGTGGGCCCAGGCTGGATTTGAACCCGCCACCTTAGGTGCATGTGGCTGGCGCCTTAGCCACCTGAAGAAATCATACAATTCTAACTTTGAAGAGGAACATTATCTGATGTGACCGTTTATTTTATCATTTTGAGAAAATTAAAATGTATATTCTATAAATCAATTGTTTTGATCTACCACTTAGTATCTTGTTTATATTGTTTTATAAATTTTTATATATTACAGTCATTCATTCATTCATTCATTTAACAAATACTATTCTGGACCTAAAACATAACAAACAAAAGAAATTCCAGTTCTCAAGACATTTATAATTTAGTAAGAGAAACAGGCAGAAAGTCAAATAAGTAAACATGTGTACGTGCTGTGATATGTTCTATACCATGTGATAAAAATCACAGAAAATTAGTATTTGGCAGGAGTCAGAAAGATGAAGGGAAATTTAGATGCCTTGGCCAGGGAAGGTCTCTTTGAGGAGGTGATTTCGATTAAGGAACTAAAGAAATTGGGGAAATGAGGTGCGTAGAATAAGTGAGTAACATAAACCTAGGAAGGGAACAGCTTATACAAGGTGTCTGATGGAAGAGCACCTCTGGGTTGTTAAACTGCGGGCCAGGGTTTCTGAAGTGGAATGAGCCAGAGAAGTGGTCAGTGATCTGTTGTGAGACAATAGGTCCTCCAGGAAGTTCATTGATCACAAATTGGCCTTCTCTATTTAAATGGAATTTATAAAAAGTCAGTATTATCTCAGCATTCTGTCTCTAGTCACTCTTGAATCGGCACATGTACCACTGTGTCTTCCTTATACATCTCTGATTCAGGAATATTACGTGAAGAAATGACTCTATGTTCTCAAGAATCTATGTTCCTTGACCCATTTGAATAAGATGCCATTAGATCACACTTACATTTTCAGACATAGTTATTTTACGAAATTAATAATTATAACACCTTCAAGATCTTTAATTACCTTTAAAAGGAGTTTGTGGTTGTCCACATGTTCTCCTGCATGTAAAACTCTAAATTATGAGGTCCTCTTAAATGCCCAGATTATGAGAAATAACAATTATTTATTAGATACTACTCCATAAGTGACTTTCCCAGAGGTAGGTAAAATTTGGCTTTTTTTTTTTTGCAGTTTTTGGCTGGGGCTGGGTTTGAACCCACCACCTCCGGTGTATAGGGCCAGCATCTTAATCCTTCGAGCCACAGGCACCGCCCAAGATTTGGCTTATTTGAATTATAATGAATTCAGCGGAGACTCAGTATATTTGGGTTTGAGTAACCAGAAATGTAATGATACCCAGCAACTGATATTAATGATAAACATCCTTTTATAATGCCATGGACATCTTAATGTAGTCTACAGTATTTGGTCGTGTTCTACTTTTAAAACGTACTATACCAAATATAAATGTATACCCATGTCTTTTTTACCTTTTTACTGCACTGTGCTTTCTCAAGTATATAGTTTACCCCGTTCTGTAATAGTTAAGTCAGGCCGAAACCTTGCTAGAAACAGGCTAGAAGGATGCCACGCTGGGCCGTAGGACTGATAGTAAATGTTTCTAAGGGCAGTTTTTAAATGATCCTATTTTTTTCTTTGTGCACTTATTCTCTTGTGATGCACAGAAATGAATATTTACTCTGAAAATTTAATCTTTGTTGAGGACTTCGTTCTAACAGTTTCTTACATATTGCCATGAAGCTATGATCCTAAAATAGAATTTCATGTCATCATTAAAGGTATCATGGAACAGTACACACCAATATTTGAAATTATTTATAAAAACCTACACAGCATAATATTTTTCAGTTAAAAATAGCTTTGCAATTCTAGACAAACAATATATCTTATCTCTGTACTAAAAAATGTGCCCCAAACAAAACTCTACATTTCATGAGAACACTACAAAGTTTCACAGAACAATACACACCAATAATTCACAAAACCAAGTCAGTGCTATTTTGTTTGCTGTAGGTCACGCTATTCCATACATTTCTCTCAGTTTGGCTAATTTGTAAAATGCCTAAGAATTTTGAACTTTAGGGAAAGGCAACATGCCATTTCCATCTTATTCCAATCCCGGAAATGCTCGTGTCTGGGGGACATAAATGGAATGGCAGCTGATTCTTCAGTGTATTGATATATAGTCTTGGAGTAATTTCCTGATGGATATTTTAGTTGCTGAATTTCCAGTTGTTGCAAGAGTAATGATGACTCTGACACTCTTCTTTAGAGGTAATTAAACTTTCAGCCCATCTGTGCAGTAACTTTCATAATATTTTCAAAGGGCACAGAATGCTTTTAATATTTGTACTACTTCGTACTTGCTTGCTAAGGGACCTATTATCTAGCTGAACATTGTTGAAACAAGTTTTCAGAAAATGGTTAGTGAAAGGGGACATTAAAAATGTCACACTGGCAAGAAAATAATGTAACTAACGCTGAATTTAAAAATAAGCTGAAGGATATCTTGTTTACCAAAACTACATTTCCCACGCTTGCATTAGGCATTTTATCAACTCTCTATGATATTCAATCCTGAAATGAAATGACTGGGTCCAGATATCATCTTCCTTGTTCTGGAGACATTATCTTATTTCCTTTGAGAAGCTTATAGCTTTTGTGTGTATTATTAACAGAAGATCATATTAAAATATGAAAACTATGGGATAGGGAGTTAGGTAGACACCAAACGATGATATTTTTACTAGAGGGTATCAACTGCTTAACCAGTATAAAAAAATAATAAGAGTTATTGTCTCCTGAAATTTAAACCCTCAATTAAGTATCGTAGTCCCCTTATTGTTGGGATAAAGAAATGTGTGAGGCTGGGTAATTTGTATAGAAAAGAGGTTTATGTGGTTCATGGTCCTGCAAGCAGTGCAGAGGCTTTGTGCCAGTATCTGCTTCTGGTGAGGGCTTCCGGCTGCCCCCACTAAAGATAGAAGGTGAAGAGGAGCCGGGAAGTGCAGAGATCACATGTGGGGGGAGATTAAGAGAGAGAGAAGGGCAGTGCCAGGCTCTTCATAATAACTAGTTCTCACAGGAACAAATAGAGTGAGAACATACAGGACAGCACCCAAGCCATTCATGAAGCATCTGTCCCCGTGACCCAAATGTGTCTCCTTAGACACTCCCTCAACAATAGGTATAAAATTTCCCAAATTTCAACCTGAGGTTAGTGGGACAAACATATGTCCAATAGCAGTATTTAATAACCTCTACATAAAATAAGGCTTTATAGAGAATAGGAACTTTTATGTTATCAAATGCGTGTCTACTTCTACATGTATTTTTTCTTCTTATTGTAAGTGTTTATTGTAAGAAGTGTAAACAATTCAAAAAATTATACTTTTAAAAACTTCTCTAACTCCATCTTTCTTATTAATTACTAGTATTGATTTAATAATGTAAATGCTGAAATACACACAGACACAATTAGGCTTACCCAGTATATTTTCTTTTACTATCTGGTTTTTATTATTAAATATTAAAATTTGTTTGCACTAACTTGCTCAAAATTGTTATGAATTAAATTTTATTCATAATTGACACATAATAATTGCACATATTTATGGATTACAGTGTGTGACACTTGAATTTATCTATACCTATTAATAGCATAATGATCACATCATGATAATTACCATAACTATCACTTTAAACAGTTATTTTTTTCTTCATTATGACAACATTCAAAATCTTGTAGATATCTTGAAATGTGCATCACATTGTTATTTGCTATGGTCATCTTACTATGTAATAATAAATTAAAACTTATTCTTCCTACCATAATTGTACTCATTGACCAACCTCTCCCAATAATCCCCCAAACTTCCCAGCCTCTGACAATCACTATTCTCTTCTCTACCTCTCAACGTTTTTAGATTCCAAATATGGGTGAAATCATACAGTGTTTGTCTTTCTGCACCTGGCTTATAACAAACCTTTTAAAAGTTAATTAAGATATATTTTGATGCATTTTAAACAATTGGATAGAACATACCTGATTTAGCCAATCTATTTTTACTGGTAATGGAATGTCTTCGACAACCTGTTGTTTAAATAAGTTATCTCTTGTTTTAGGATGTTTATATATTGCTATTTGTTTGTAAGAATTTGATATAGTAAGATAGCATTCTTCAGTTAAGTGCAAATATTCAATTCCAGATGATTTGATTTTTAACATTGTTTATGGTGATTTGGGATACACAATAGTCATACCGGTAAATTTTGCCATTTTATTTGCCCTTATAACTTTATATAATTCATATATAGAACTATGTTTCTCATGTAAATATCAATTATTCACCTACATTTTCTTGTGTTTTTAATATATTTTCATTTAAACAGAAAATACTTAATTTAACTAGAATTAATTTTTGTGCAAGAAATGAGTCAGTGCTTGATTTTTTTTTTTACGAAAGTATCATAATTATCTAAATGCCATTTATATTAATTTTCTTCTGTCTCTAATTTTCCACTTTCTGTGGTTATTAGTAATTTCAAGCTTTATCATTCTTCTTGGGTCTTTAAAAAATGATTTATAAATTTTTTAGCATAATAATGGAGCTTCTAAAATGTTCACAAATATATTATTGCTGTCCTACAATTGAACATTAAATTGCTATTAGTAGAACAAGAGCACAAGGAATTCAAATTCTAACAAAAAGATCTTTAATAAATATTTTTCTATTATAAGAGCATGGGACCAAACCTAGTGAATTCAGTGAATATGAAACACCTGCTGTTTTGAAATGCTAATGGGTACACATATCTCAAAGATAAAGAAGATGCCATTTTTCCCTGAAGACACTTCCAAAGAGATAACACCATTTAGGAGGGATTGATGTACATACAGTGTGATGTGCAAGAGTGTCCTTTGACGAAGCTTGACTTTCAGGAAAGTCTTCCTGGAGGAGACATGGCAGTGATGAGCGATAATGTATGAATACGTATTTTTTGATAGAAAAGAAATAAACGTACGGCTATCATGAACACAGCTATGAACCTATGTAACAAATTTTAAGAAAAATGGAAATTGTACCACTGTAAAACTATAAGAGTTCAGCTAATCTTATGTGGTCATCTAGTAAACAAAAGAGAAAAGAAAGGCATTATAATAATGTCTTAAATATCTATCTACTCACAAATCTTTTTTTGACAGAAATAATTATAGAGAGGGGAGGAAGAAGAGAGGGAGACTGAGAGGGAGAGAGAACCAAAGAGAGAACAGGAATAAGAGTGTTAAGTGCTTGACTATGCTCATTTTCACCTAGTCAATATTTAGTGTAGCTGGACATCTTGATAAAGTCATAAAGACCCATGTATTATTGACTTGTTTAAAGGTTAGGTTTGACCCCCCAACTGAGTTTTTGCCATAGTGTAAAAATGCATCAAGATTTCTAGAATTAATCACAAGATTGAATCCCTTGTCAATAAAATTGTCGGTTAATATTAATTATCACAGAGTTGATCGAGATAAGGGAAATAATCTTTTAGTTTAGCTGTCACTCTACTTACTATTCATTAGACTTACAGAATGAAGCTAATGGAGCTTTGTAGAGAACTGACAATGTAATACAACACACACACAGTCGAGGAAGACTATGACTTGCTTTTTAAAATAAGGTATCTGCAGCAAATTGAGTATCACTTGATTATACAAAAAAATTCCTAATTTGCCCATAAATCAAAAAGTAAGAAAAAGTCACAAGGATATGATAGCCTAAATTAATAGCAACTATTCCATGTATAATGCTCTATTTGGCTTGGTAAGGAATGAAAATTATTCCTGAATGTGTTGAACTGACAATATATTTTCATTATACAAAGGGGAAAAAGGTGGATATTGCCTTTGCCAAATGTTGGTTTTGTTATCAGACACATGCAATAAGTTTTAAAGAGGCTCACTTCTCAATGCATAACTTGTCTTTTGATGTTTAATGTTGAATAAAAACAACAAAGTTTTGATATTTTCACAATTAACAATATAATATATACATGTACAGGTAGTTTACTTATAATAGTTACATTACTTTTAAAACTAACTACATGAATCTTTTAGTTTGGGATCTTATCTTACTCTAACTTGAATTTCTCTCTTTCTTTTTAAAATGTCATCCAACAAGGGATGCCACTACATAGATTTTGTGATTCCATAATTTTTAAGGGAGTAATAATAATATTGCCTAATGAAACTAAGATTTTTTCCTGTTTTTGAGAAAATGGTTTATTGCCATATTCTTCTGTTTTCTAAAATCTTCTTTCAAAACAGTTGCCCTGACTGCCAAGCACTCTAAAAGATTTAAATATTCAGCAATACTTTTTCTCTAAATTTTAGATCAATTATTCAATTTATCTTCATGTGATAAAGGAGTAATAGTGAAGGAGATGTCATGAATCGAACCGTAAAATTGTAACAAAAACAAGGTATTATTTTGGGGAGAATCTTGCTGCAAAATCTGTCATGAAGCAATGCAGAGCGTTGTAGAATCTCATTTGTAGTTTTCAGATATCAGGACATAGGATTTTCTAATAACATGCACTCACTGTTATCATGCTACCCAGTGAGTAGAGAAAAGGCATTCCTCATTATTCTTTTGAGAAATAATATCAACAAAACCACACTGATATCTTACCCCATCTCTCAACAACAGGTTTCAAATAATAGTGATAGAGGAAGTGTGATAGAGTCAGTATTCACCGAGTAGGTCAGAATCCTATGTTATAGAAAATAACATAAATGTAGACTGGTCTCTAGAGATTTTTTCCACTTCATGTTCTGAATTGCCTTTACTCACAGAAAAGGCAAACCATATTTGGCAAGAGTCTCACATCTGAATGGTTACAAATATTAACAAAAATTTACTATAATTACCTAACATATTCCAAGTATTAAATGTAATGTATTGTTTGAATCAATTTTTAGCCACCTGCTATTTTTTTGTACCTTATTCGCTAAATTTCACTTAACATATTTAGCCAAGTTGACAGAAAAGCAATTCACAGCAGTGCTTTCCTTCATTGAAAGAAATTCACTTTATTTCTCCCACAGAGATCTCACTAGAGATGTAGCATTTAAATTTCTCAGGAATCTTAATACACTCAGCAGGGTCAAAATAATTGTTTCAGGTATTTATTGCTGCAATAAATCAATACCGGCCCCAAATAGCTGAACAAGTAGAGAAGTTATGCCAAACCAGCACCGTCCCTTGTTTTAGAACAACAATTAATCAAAACAATTAATCTTCTTCCCTTTCTTTACTCCCCAATAAGGAAAACAAAAATTAGTTCATCCTCAATTTTATAAATTGATTTCCCTTAAAATTGCTGTTGCCTTTATGCAAATATTTTAAAGTACACATTTTAACACTAGATATTTACAAAGTTTTTCAAGGAACTATACCAGAGATCGTTAATGAGAAACAAACCATGTAATGTGGTAGTATATTAAGAGCACTATGGAATAGTCACAGAGTGTGAGCTCTGAGGGTTAAATTCTTTTCTAATAGACAAGCAATTTGCAATAAATAAAACTCTTTGATGGATATTCCATCACTGAAAGAGGAACACCAATTGGTTAAATGGTCTATGGCATTTTAAACAGAATTACATTCTTATATGAATGAAAAAGCTACATTGTTTATTACTATTATTTCAACTCTGATACTATTTCTTTCCCCATGAGCCCATCATAGGAGCTGCTCCATGTTCTGAGACACATGAGGAAGAGAAGGACGGATGGACGGGACAGGTCTTTAGCTTTGTCAATATGAAAACTGATGCTGTAGGACAGATTTTCAACTAGTGTACTCCGGCACACTAGTGTGCCATGAAAGGATCTTAGGTGTGCTGTGGAAAATGTTAGAGTTCATTAATTAAATTATTTTTGAACGAAATTCAAAGCATAGTAAGCATACTCTTTTTTTTTTTACTCTCTTTTTTTCATCAACCTAATTTAAGTGTGTTGCAGAAGTTTAACTACAGTTTCAAATGTGTCATGAGATAAAAAAAAGGTTTTAAAACATTGATTTAGAAGACGGCAACGCTAAAGCAGCCAAATAATCAGGACAATGCCAGATTGAGGTGGTAAAATGGCATTCAGGGCACAATATGCAGTTACGTAGGAAGCAAGCCCAAGAAAATCTGGATTCGCTCCTATAATCCTAGCACTCTGGGAGGCCTAGGTGGGAGGATCCCTTGAGCTCAGGAGTTCCAGACAACCTTAGCAAGAGGAGACCCTGTCACTACTAAAAGTAGAAAATTAGCCAGATGCTGCGGTGAACGCTTGTGGTTCCAACTATTTGAGAGGCTGAGGCAAAAGAATCACCTGAGGCCAGAAGTTTGAGGTTGCTACCAGCTAGGCTGATGCTACTGCACTTTATTTAGCCTGAGCAATAGAGTGAGACTATTTCCAAAAAAATAAAAAAATAATAATAATTAGAAAGCAGGTCATTGAACAATTTTCCACAGATCTCAACATATACATTTGACTTATTTTCATTAGATAGGCAGGTCAAAATATGAAGCTGGGTTAGTTTAGTTCAAACAGATGGGTAGAATGAACATGACGGAGGTTTTCCTGTTTGCCTAGCATCTCCAACTAATAGAAAAATATCCCAAGTAGCACGTGCTAATTTGCATGCTTCACAGAAAATGAATCTTCTAGAACCATACAAAATACTCCAATGAATGAATTGATTAGTATGTATCTGTATCTACTGATCAATACAGTATTAGTATACATATAATACTAATCAATTCATAAATATAGGTATATGAATTCATATATGTAGGTATATATATATTTACAGTACTAGAGGATTTTTCATACGGTATTTACAGTGCTGTAGGATTAAACTCATCCCTTTTTGTTAATAAGAACTAACACTCTCTAGACATGGTTCTATGTGCTTTCCATATAATATTCTTTTTCTGCGGTAATGTAACCATATAGCTTTGATAACGGAAAGCTTTTTCTTGCTAAGTCAAACATGTTTGCTACAAAACCTGATTTTATTTTATTTTATTTTTTTTGAGACAGGAGCCTCAAGCTGTCCTCCTGGGTAGAGTGTCGTGGCATCTCAGCTCACAGCAACCTCCAACTCCTGGGCTCAAGTGAGTCTCCTGCCTCAGCCTCCCAAGTAGCTTAGACCACAGGTGCCCGCCACAATGCCTGGGTATTTTTTGGTTGCAGCCGTCATTGTTGTTTGGTGGGCCCGGGCTGGATTCAAACCCGCCACCTTCGGTGTACATGGCTGGCGCCTTAACCACTTGAGCCATAGGCACTGAGCCACAAAACCTGATTTTAACCATAGTAGGTATTTCATAGTCTGTATTAATCCCCTTTGATATGAATATAGGCAGCTCTAACTATAAAAATGTCAGGGTAACTTGTAACCTATTGGAAATATGTAAGTGTAAATACCATTTAACCTTTCTAAAACTGAAAAAACATTTACATTCTATTATAAAACAGGTCTAGGCATGAGGGTTTCAGAAAGGTGATCTGGATTTGTACTCACCCACATAATCTCAGTACACATATATATTGTGTGAATTGTCCAAGATGAGAGAGATAACATTGTAATCTGGTTTGCAGTTCATTCTCCCTCCTCTAAAATTTTATTAATTACCAAAAACGATGTCATGCATGGGTCTTAATAGCTGGGTTCAAAACATTCTGGTCAGTGAATGCTACCTAGTATCTATTTTCTTGGCTATAAAATTTATCTGTCTGCTAGTATTTGCATGTCCAATCTCCCTTGATTTTTTTTAAACTATCCAATGCCTCTGAATCTTATTGAACATTTTAGAAGAAATATTGAAATGATGTACTAAAGATCCCTTATACTATTTTCTTATCCTACTGTGGGAGAAGGAACTCCATAAGTCAAAGAGGGACAGTGTGTTGTTGGCTGGCTTTTTTATTTATGTTTTTATTTGTTTTTCCCCTAAGACATCCCAAACTTAGGTATGGGATAAAAATAAGATATGGGAAAATCTCTACTTCTTAAACCAAAAGAATAGAAAACCAGCACATATTCATCTTTAACTTTTGATTTATTTTATCATCTCCAAATTCTGAAATGTTCTAATTCTGTCTTACTACAGATACAGTCTTAACTCCAGTAACATTGTAAAGTTGGAAATGATTTCATGTTGCAGCCTCATTTAAAGTCATAAGTGATTGACAAAGATACATTCATATATTCATATATATTTATTTAGTGCTGCCACAAACTTAAATACCATGATGCAAATAGCAGCACAATAATTACATGGTAAGCATTTCATTTTGTCAAGAGCTAAATTTGAAGTATGTGATTCTCTATGGAATACAACTCAATTATGCCTTGGTTATACATGTGCTCCTATTAACTATTCTAGTTTTTTTTTTTTCCTGTCAAGTTATTAAGTTTCTTGTTCAGCATAACTTCAGGCTAGAAATACACTTTTGTCTACTGCCTTTAGTAGATAATTTACATTCTTGTGATTTGTTCCATTTGCATTTTATGCATTTATAGCTGCACTTACACACTAAAAAATGATTAGATTGCTTGAGAAGTTAACAAGCTTATGAAACTAGTGCATTGGTTAAGAGATTTATTCATTTATTCAATATTTATTTATTTTTCTGCCCTTGGCTAAATATTCCGCCAGCCCTGAAAATACATTAGAAATGAAACCCAATAGTTTCTTTCCTTATGAAACTTATGGTCATTTCCTTATTTTATCAAAAGCATAAGAATGGTATAAAATTTCTTTACAATTATTGTTCTTCTTCCTAAGGTAAATTTCTAATTTTTAAATCTTAGAGGTCTATTTTGTAGATATGTTAATACTGGCTTGTTGGAAGAACATTTCATGTATTCTTTTTAAAAGGAAATTAACTAAAATTAACATTTATACTATGGAAATATTGTTGACAATTAATAGTAAAAAATGTTTCCTTAAAGACTCAATATTTCAGTAAAATGATATATGTAGGTATTTTTATCTTATGGGAAGAGGTCAAAGAATTTCATGTGACAAGTGTTCTGATTTTTCAAATTTGTTATTATTTGCTGTACATATTTTGAACTGATGCAATTGCATAAATCTACCTTGTAAACTATACTGTTCTGAGGAATGAATCATTTTATCATTATCAAAATTTCCCTTTTTATCTTGACTATTATATTTTGCTTTGAATTCTATTTTTCTGATATGAATATGAATACACCTTCTTTTTTTTTATTGTTTTGTTTTGTTTGTTTGTTTTTGAGACAGAGCCTTAAGCTGTCGCCCTGGGTAGAGTACTATGACGTCACAGCTCACAGCAACTTCCAACTCCTGGGCTTAAATGATCTCTTGCTTCAGTCTCCCAAGTAGCTGGGACTACAGGCGCCTGTCACAACGCCCATTTATTTTTTGGCTGTAGTTGTCATTATTGTTTGGCAGGCTGCAGCTGGATTCGAACCCTCCAGCTCCGGTGTATGTGGCTGGTGCCTTAGCCACTTGAGCTACAGGCACCGGACCATGAAAACACTTTCTTATGTTTAGTATTTGCTTACTGTATGTCTTCATCTTGTTTCTAACCTAATTGTATTCTTATATTTAAAGTTAGTTTTGTAAACAGATTTTTTTTTTGTTTCTTTATTCTGATTCATTTTGTTTATATTCACTCAAATCTTTGTTTTTGGATTGTATTGTTCAGTCTATTTATATTTAATGTAATTTTTTATATAGTTAGGCATCAGTATACTTTTCTACTACTTTGTAATCTTGTTGATATTTCTTTGTTCCTAATTCAGTGTATTACTTTGGATTAGTTTCTTTAGGAGTTAGTCTTTCATAGTTCCTCCAATATTGGCTGCTTTACTACACTCCAATTCCTTTATATTATTATTACTTAAGCTTCATTAAATGTTAAAATGTATGCTTTCAGATGATCACAGTCTATATTAATATTATGCTATTTCATGTAAAATAAAATAAGCCTAAATATAATTCAATTTATCACCACCCTTTGTGCCATAGTGGTGGCAAATATAAATGAATATTTATATTTTGCTGGTGAATATATTATAAAAACCTACTATTCAGAGTATATTTTATTTTAATAGTCAAGAGCCTACTAATTTCTGATGCACATCTTTATACTTGCTCACTAGTTATGAAACTAGTGCATTGGTTAAGAGATGTATTCTTTGTGTGTGTTAAGAGATTAAGGTCTTTGCCTGTGATTATTTCTTTCAGTTAAAGAATTTCAGGAGAAATTCTTTATTTCTTGTGATGAACATCTACTGAGGGTACAAATCACAGCTTGTTTGTTGAAAATATCTTTATTTTTCTTTCACTTTTAAAGACTAATTTTACCTGCTTTTACACATGGAATTGTACTTTGATAGGAATTTGCTTTTTCTCAAAGCACTTTAAAAATGTAATCTGTGTTGTGTTGTATGCTATGTTTCTGAAGAGAAGTCAGTCATGTGTATTGCTTTTTTGTTAAGTATAATATATATTCATTTTCCTCTGATTATTGTTGTTACTTTTTCATTATTTTTAGTTTTAGCTTTTTTCTTTATTTTAAAATGTTTACCAATCCACACGAATGGATTGGTACCTTATATTAATTTTGGAAAAAATCAGTTATCATCTCTTAATTCATTTTTGTACCTCCCTTTCTCCCTTCTCTTTTTGGGACTCTAATAATATATATGGTAGACATTCTAATTCTGTCCCATAGGTCCTAGCATTTGTGTTACCTTTAATACTCTTTATTTCTTAGGCTTTAATTTTTACAATGTTAAAATTGGATATTTTCTTCTTCATCTTGCCTTCTGTTAAGTAGTATCAACAATTATTTAATTTAAGATTTTATTAACTATAAAACTTTCTGTTGGTTCTCCACTTTTTCCATTTTCTTTTCAGAATTCCCCATTTTTATTTTGACCACTTTCTCTGAAATAATCTTTGCGTATACTTATAATAATTATTTTAATGTCCTTGTCTACAAATATCATCATATGGATTAACTTTCTTGAATTGACCATCTTATCCCCTAATTATAAGTTACACTTTTGTTGTTTTAATTTCTTTTCATATTTACTTTTGTTTTTTCTCTTTCATAAGCTTATGCATGAAAATTTTTAAAGTGTATTGTAAAGAGTTTAGCTTGTGTTGACTTCATTTAAAGAGCATAGAGATTTATTCTGGTAGGCACTTAATTCATGGAGATTATTTTTATAATGACAAGACTTAGTTAGAAGGTGTTTATTTTGTTGTTTTCCTCACTCTTAGGGAACACATGTGGTCTTTAGGATTTCAGATATATTTCTTAGGTATTCACCAGTGAAAGTCTTTCCAAATATCTCTCTGAAAATGTTGAAATCTTTGCTTAACTCTCAGCCCTAAGCTACTGTTTTTTATAAGGGTGTGGAATGGCATTCTATGCGCTGGTAGCTCACAATTCACTCTATGTTCTGGTATCTTACCCTGCAAATCCCAGCTACCTTAACCAAGATGAACTCCAATCTCGGTGTACTTAATACAGACTGTATTTTCTGATTAACAAGATACTTTTTTCTATTGGAATGGATTTGAACTTGATACTGTTTGGAGGTTGGCCCCAGGCAGAAAGCCTGTGTAAAAGTGTACTCACCTGATGGGTTTTTTGTTATCCATTGCCCAATGCATACTTCTTGTTTTATTGAGTTTTATAGTTATTTATAGCAAAAGAGCAATTTTAATAGCAGTTGATCTGTCACGGAAAGAAGCTAAAAGTCTCTTTTGGACTTTTCATCGTGGAATCGGGTTCTATCATCAAACCTGTTAGCAGTTATCAAGCCATCAATCTCAATTGAAAATCAGCCTCAGAAAAACACATTTGCATATCTCTAGTTATTCCAGTAAGTGTTACAACCAAATAGAAAATACATGAGCTTTTAGAGGCTTGTTGATATTTCTTAGCAAAGATGCTACACTGTTATTCAAACACTGTAAGTCCTTTTTCATGCATGATTCTCTTTAAACTGTTTACTGCTCTCAAAGAACTAACTTTAGTACATTGCAAAAACATAAGATATAATACTATAAAAATATTTAATACTATAAAAAATAATATAATACTATAAAATATTTAATACTATAAAAAATATAATACTATAAAAATATTTAAAATAATCTCCATGATGGAACTTAAGATATCATTTCAGAGATAATATTAAAACAAATGAAAATTACCATTAACACAACTATGGAGATTGTGGTGCATATCAGTAATGAATATATAAGTTATGCAGTAAAAAATTCTTTGGCTATTTAAAGGAAAGGGAGATCATTTTAAAGAAGAATTATGAAAAAATGTTTTAGGGAGGAGAGGAAATCTGAACTATATTATCAACAATAACAATAAAAATAATTTCTAAGTATGTGGAATATATGTGATTATTGCAGGTAAACATAGAAATAAGAAAATAACTGTTGTGATATTACCACAGTGAAAAAAACGATCCTCCCTTTTACAAACTGGAACTTCAAATTGAGTATCACCATATGTGAATTAGTGATTAATGAAATCTATGCCTATTTTGCATGAACATAGGAAAGGCATCACAGAGTAACAATAATCATCTTGGAAAAATTGTTGTGATTATTCCAGTAATGTATACCATCCTTTAATAAGCCTTATGCTTTTTAATTAAGAGTATTATGACAAAATATTTCTATTACAATACTTTCAGTTCCTCAATTCTCTCATTAAAGAGTTCAGGGCACTTGTAGCTTTTATTTTTCACTTATTTGTGAGAATAGAATATGATACAATATTTTCAGCTCTCTACATTTATTTACTTAGTATGAAAAACTGATGAGAAACTATAGTATGATATGATATCCTAAGTTACATAGTTTTTAATCTGTGTCCACAGGTAAAAATCTCCCACTAATTATATATTAGTAATAATACTTTTCTTATGTGTTGCAATTGGCGTTGTAAATCATTTGGTAAATTATCATTTACTCAGTACCTAGTATGGATCTCAATGTGCTAGGCAGAGAAAAAATTTGCAAGTCACAGAAAGAAGAAAAAAAATATTTATTTTTCCAAAAATTTAGTACATTGGAAGGGAACAGGAAGTAAATAAAACAGGTGAACTATATGCAATGTGTTAAGAGTAGGGATACAAATAAACCAGAATGTGGAAAAAAACTTCACGTGAAATTCTCTAAGCATTGGAAAATCCAAAAGAGTAAGTATTCTAATTTCTGTCTCTAAAATGTTCTTAGGAAAGTGATTCAAATTTAGGAAAGTTTGTGGCAGACAATTTGTAGCACATATCCGTTAACAATTTCCTGTTATGAAAACATTGAATGTACTGCTTCACTTCCTTTCACGTATACCCCTCATTATTTTTAAATCTCCCTTTTCTCTATTCTTTTTTTCCATTATTTTTTCTTTTAGACTCCAAATTTTGTAAAAGTAGTTTTTGTTTTTTTCACTGCTATAATATTGATGATTTTAAAACTAGAATATTAAATGATCCCACTGAACTTTTACTTGGGTAACTGTAATATTTCATTAGTTATATACTTGTTTTAAAACTATACAATATAGGGAAACAATAAATCCTGATTTTTGGAAACAAATCCCTCACAACTGCATATATACAGAAGAAATCACCATAGGACCCAATTAAATACTTCCATTAGTTATTAGTTCCCTTAGTTATACAAAAGACCTTCAGGCTCCACTAGTGCAGCAAGGAGTTTAACAAATTTGTAACTTAATAAATATTTGTATAAGCAAAATTCTGGCAGGTTTTTTTTCCTTTTTTTTAGTAGAATAGCTTGAAATAACTAATAAAATCATTATATCTAAAGAGTAAAACAGAAAATGAATAAATTCACTATTTTATGAACATTAAATGCTGGTTACCATGTCTAATAAATAGCAAAGTATGCAAATCAAAAACATAGTATTATCTACCATTCAAGTACTAAATATTTTAAATAATACATTAGCAACTCTTGATTTTTATTCACAAAAAATTATGATTTTTCTAAATTGCCTATAACATTTGGGTGTTTTGTCTACGTGGAAGTGATTTTTTAATTTTTAAAAAGAATTTAATTTTTATTGATACATAATAAATGTACATATTTTGAAAGTACAAGTAATATCTTGATACATTCATATGCCAAATCAGGGTAACTGAGATATTCATTAACTTAAATATTTAGCTTTATGCTAGGAACATTCAAATTATTTTCTTCTTACTATTTTGAAATGTACAATTGGTGAACATTAGCCATAACCACCCTACTAATCTGTCAGGATTTTTATATTGTCTGTAACTGAATATATGTTTTTTTTTTTTGTTTTTGGTTTTGTTTTTAGGAGACAGATTCTCACCATGTCACCCTTGGTAGAGTGCTATAGCATAACAGCTCACAGCAGCAACCTCAAACTCTTGGGCCTAAGCGATTCTCCTGTCTCAGCCTCCCAAGTAGCCGGGACCACAGGCACCTGCCACAGTGCCAGGCTATTTCCGTTGTTGTTGCAGTTGTTTAGTTAGCTGGGGCCGGGTTTGAAACCACCAGCCTTGGTGTATGTGGCTGGCACCGGACTTGAATATTTGTTTTCATTGTGTGAAGCATTTATTAATTTTTCTCCTTAAAACTGACAATTGTCACTATTTTGAAAACCTCATTCTTTCCCCCCCATGACATATACCATTTCTATCATACACTAAGCATCCTTGGCCAAGCTCTGTTGTATAATGTTATCAATTTATCTGTCACTGTGCCAATACCACACGGTCTTATTCAATGTAGCCATGTAAAGATGTTTTCCTCTACTGCACTGACCTTTCCATTTTTATATTCATGTTAAACTTCAATTTTCATTGTGAAAATCATGTGATTCTTCTGATTGAAATTGCACTTAAACTATCTATTTGAAGGCCAGGTGTGGTGGCTCATGCCAGTAATCCTAGCACTCTGAGAAGTTGAGATGGGTGGCTTGCCCTTGGAGACCAGCCTGAGCAAGAACAAGACCCTGTCTCCAAAAATAGTTGGACATTGTGGTGGATACCTGTCGTCCTCACTACTTGGGAGGCTAAGGCAAGAAAATTGCTTGAGCCCAAGAGTTTGAGGTGCTGTGACTCATGACGCCAAGGCACTCTACGAAGGGTGACAAAGTGAGATTCTGTCTCAAAAAAAAAAAACCTATCTACTTGATGTGAATAAAAACTTTAAAATACTGAGATTTTCAGTGTAGGATGTTAAATGTTTCTTCCTTTATTCAGATACTATTTAGATCTTTCAATAATTAATAACGCATTCTTTAGTTTTTCTCCCTATGTGCTCTATTGTTTTTTGTAATATTGTAATTGACATGTATTTCTGACTATTAAATTGTTAAAATTTTTCCCTTTTAATTCTTCTTTGCTTACATTTGTGTTTTCGTTTGAATATTTTAAAACTATTGCTTGATATTCAATTTCATCTAATTCTTACTTTTATTGAGATAATTTTCAATTTTTCAATGTTATATTTATCTTCTAATATTGTTAGTCTAAGTAATTTTTTCTAATATTGCACGTCTTGAAATGAATACAATTTGATCGTTCTCTTTGTAGACACTATTTGCTAATTTGCTTTTTTCTCCTTTCTTCTCTAATTAGATCTAACTGGACTGGAAGACCTATGTGTCACTTCTGAACTTCGGACATTTGGAAGACTTCACATGAAATAACTGGCATGAAGCCTACCCATTAAACACAAAGCCTGCTACAGCTCTTTCTAAGAACAGCACAAGAAAATATATAGGTATATAGGCTCTGAAATGGTCAATTATTTTTCTTTTGATTATGTATTTTCAAATAGCCTGTCGTTAAGCTCACTGTTTATGTCTTCTGCTTGATCAGTTCTGTTTTTGAAAGATTCTGATGCATTTTTCAATTTCCAGTTGAATTTTTAGCTCCAGAATTTCTGCTTGTTATTGTTAATTTCAATTTTTTTTAAATTTCTCTTGTAAGCTTCTGAATTTCTTTGCTGTGTTTTTTTTAAATTTCAATGAGTTTCTTTCAGACAGTTATTTTGAATTATTTGGCTGGAAAGTTATATATATCCATCCCTTTGTCATTTTTCACTTGCACCCTATTTAGTTTGGTGAGGTCATGTTTTCCTGGATGTTTCCGATGCTTATAGTATTCTCTGGTTGCTGTCTAGGCAATTCAGAGTCAGTTATTTATTTTAATATTTACAGTCTGGGTTTGTTTGAATGCATCCTTCTTAGGGAAGCTTTCCACCACATTCTCAAGGGAATTGTGTGTTGTAATCCATGTCTTTTATCACTACAGCTGCATTAGCATGGGGACTACCAAAAACCCAACAATACGGTGACTCTTACAGACTCCTGGTGGTACTGCCCTGGTGAAGTTGAGTAAGGTACAGGAGAACTCCCTGCTGGAGTCTAGACTACAATGCAAAATCTCTCATTCTCTTCTCTTTCTTTCTGCTGGGCTGCTAGATTTGGGGAATAAGTGATGTAAGCACTCCCTTAGGGCCACCATATTTGGGACTGCACTAGGTCATGCTTGAAACCAGCCTAGTGTCCCAAAATCTGTGGACACTGTATTCTGGCTACTTGTAATGTTTATTCAAAGCCCAAGTGCCCTTTAATCAGCAGATGGTGAATCCTGCCAGGACTGGGACCCTCCCTTCAGAGCAACATGTTTCCCTCTGGTGCCCAAGGGTTCAAGAAATGTTGTTCAAGAACTGGGTTTTAGAATGAGGGGCTTCAGGAGTCCTCTTGGAACATAGAGGCTGAGCTCATCTCTACATTGCAAAACAAAGTCTTCTGAACTCTTCCCTGAACTTCACTGCCTGTAGTTGAGGAAAGGATGACAGAGGCACTGGCTTGGCCACTGCCATTGGTATCTCTCCTGGTTACATGCACTCAATGTCCATTGGCTACAAGCCAGCATAGCCACATAGATGTCCAATGAATTCAGCCTATGTGGCCTGATTGCTTTAAGAATTTATTCTAGGTTGTAGGCTGTTTTTAATCAGCTAGTGCTGGGGCTAGCTGTAAGGTTTTGAAACAGAGGGTTTCCCTCTTGCCAGGATGGTCTACATACTTCATGCATGGGCACTGACAGAATTCTGCCCGGTGCTTTGTTCTGCTGTGACCGAGGGGCACTGAGTTCCGATGTAAAGCCCCTTAATCACTTCACTCTTTCTCTGCTGGCACACAGATTGCCTTTCCACTCAGTGCTGGCTCAGTATTGCTGGAGGATGGAGCAGGGGTAGCTTAGACCAGGCAAGACTGCCTTTTCTGCCCGCTTGCCATGTCTCCTTCTTTAATCTAATGTTTAAACAGGTGTATTCATCACCTGCCTGATTTTGTTCTTCTAAAGATGCTTCTTGGTTGTGGTAGTTGTTGAATTTGTGTTCTTGTATAAGGATAATTACTAGAAGTTTCTATCCCTCCATCTTTACCTTCTTCCTCCAAGTATTTCTAAACAATTTCAACTAGAGGAGTTTCCACTCTATTGTACATAATTGTAAGTAACTGTTCAATAATTTGTGTAACTGCCATCCAACAGAATCAATAGAAAATGAGAGCTTGCAAGAATGTCAACTGACTAGAAAAGATACACAAAATAAATAAATAATAAAAGAGGAGTAGGTTACCAATTAGTACATGCTATTTAATTCTATATTTATCTGGAAAATATTTATGAAGGTAATTGTCTAAAAGTAATTTGTATTTTTTCTGTAATGGAAAAAAATGTTAAAGGGGATCTACTTAAGAAAGAATAACTTTTATAATAAGTCCTATTGATGAGAGAAACATTGTAATCATTTTAAGTTTGGGGAGTATGGAAATAGAGGCTTGTGTTTCATGCCTGTCTCTAACACACTCATTCATTAATCCACTCTGTGCCTAGTACTGAACTAAATGCAGAGAATATGGTGGTGAGCCGTGTAGACTTAGGACACTTGTTAATAAAAACAGTGCAAGAAATTTTAATTTTTTTTCTTAAAGTTAACTTTAATTTTCTGTATATTCTAATAATGGTTATTTCCGGTGGTGACATAAGAGAATAATTTAATGAGAAAATTCAAGCCTGTTCATAAAATAAACAGATATACTTCATCTATTTACATTAATGGAAGTGAATGAAAATGTCACCTGCTCCTACCCTCACCTTTCATGCTGAACCCAGTGAATCAAATTAAATGAAGAATAAACAGTCAGAAATATACTCAACTATTTATTTGCAAAACATATCAGTTTATTTTACATGAATGTGCACTGGAAATGCAATAAATTCTTCGGGAAAATAATAAAAATGTTTGTGTTCATGGTTCATATCTCATGAATATAACCTAGTTACTCAATTATGCTTGCCTACTACCAATGGTATTGGCATATTTCCTAGACAGATTACTTGTGAGTAAAAGTATTTGATATCTTTATTATCTTCCCCAGATATTGGGATCAAATCCACGTCTAATAATACACAGTTTGAGCACTAAGACTTTAATATAATTGGAAAATACATGGCCTGCTTGGCAAAAATTAAGGAGGCTCTAAGTGATGTAACTTAATGAGTGTTTAATCCTAGGTTTTACTACTGAGGAGCATCAAATCCCTTCATTAGTATAAATTTATTTTGAGCTGGAGTCTTAGTTTTCACATTTGTACGTTCTCAGTTTTTGCGTACTAATTGCCATGCAGCCCTTAGCCTATACCTATTTATTGATGAACTCTTTATGTGTTCTTAATGTATATATGAATTTCCATTAGATTTAGTCATTATTAGTAAGATTAGTAAGATGAGCACTAATATACCCTCCTTAGCCATGAGTACTGGGAAAGAGAGCAGCAAATTGTTCATGAAAATTAAAAGAAAGAGAGACACACACTCAGGAAATGTCTAGGAGGTTGTGTGCCAGGGGCTCGGGAGGGAGGTAAAGCAAAGCAGGAAGGACGGAGCACAAAATGAGCAGCCTCCTTGCAGCAAAAGATCCCTGGGTCCCTGTGTTGAAGATGAAGAGGAAAAGAGGGAAAAATAAAATTAGAATTGTGTCATGGACTGAATGGTGTCTAACTGTCCAAAATTCATGTGTTGAATCCTGCCCCCCACCAAAATGACCATCTTTGGAGATAGGATTTTACAGAAGTAATAGAGGATAAGTAAAGTCACAAGGGTAGGGTCCTGATGCTGCAGGGGTAGTGTCCTTGTAAGAGACACCAGGAAGTGTGCATGTGCCTGTCTTTCTCCTCTGTGTAAGGACACAGCTATCTGCAAGCCAGGAAATGGTCTTTCACCAGAATGCTGGTATCATAATCTCAGATTTTCAATCTCCAGTACTGAGAGAAAATAAATCTGTTTTGTTTAAGTCACCCATTTATGGTATTTTCTTACGGTAGCCCGAGCTAAAACAAAGTGTGAAACGGGGAAGACAAGGATTGAAATTAAACATTGCAGATCACCTTCCATAAAGTGGATGCATTCACAAGGGATGGATAAATAAATGAATAAATAAAATTTAAAACTATATTAAATTGTGCATGAACTTTATAGATACCGTGTATTAAAAGTATCTATGGAAAAGCACAAGTGCTATCTATGTTTCTAAGTTTATTCCATAGGTCAGTGATTCTCAACCAGCATGCCATGGCACACTGGTGCGCATGAAAGAATCTCAGGTGTTCCATGAAAATGTTTAAAGATAATTTATTAAATTATTTTTGCAAGATGCTCAAAGCACAGTAATTACATTACTTCCTTTTACTTTTTTTTTTCTTGATCAACATAGTTTAAGCATGTTGCATAAGTTTAACTGTAGGTTGAAGAGTTCTGTGAGATTAAAAAAAAAAAAGGTTGAAAAACACGATGAATAATAAAAGAAAATGCCAAGACATTGAGACAGCTGTGAGAAACCTTAAGGAAGTCATTTTGAACAGGTGTGTGTCGGGGAAGGCGGTATTTGAGTGTAGCTGAAAGCAAAAAACAGCCCTGTCCTATCGTGAGAGAATTAAAAGAATAGGAAAGAACTCGTTAGAATTTTTGCTCCTGTTTCCTTCAATCCCCTTCACGTGGGACAAACAACAGCTGCCTCCACATCAGCAGGGACACAAATTCCTGGTGCACATTTTCACTACATTAAAATCACAGCAACACAAACACCATAGCAGGTGTTGGAGACGTTCCTGCCTTTGGGACATACCTTGGGTAGGAGTTTCCACACCTCTTCCGTATACTCCCCCGAGCCTTGAGAACAAGAGGGCAGAGTTCCTCCCTTCACTTCTGCAGCTCTTTGCTTAGCTAGAAAAGGCCTCCCGAGCTGACGAGTTACTAAGACAGAATTAACTATGGTTTTCGGATGCTGGTGCTTTCTAAGCTTATTCATCCCTAAGTGCATTAGTCAGGGTTCATTTAGGAAAGAACAGAGTGTTAGGACCACCAGCGATTCTTACAGGATAGATATCTTGAGCTATGGAGAAAGGAACTAGGGAAATTAAGGTTTGCAAGGTGGAGCTTGAGAAGCAAGCAGCTACCTACCCAGCCACTCTGAGCAACAAAACACTAAAGTGGACTACAAAGGGCAGGAAGTTGGTACAGACTGTTGTCTCCAAGGGTTCTCAGCTGAGTGTCCAGTGATGGTACCATAGCTACTGTTGCTTAGTAAGACCAGGATTAAGAAGGGGAAAGGTAAGAGGCAAGGGAGAGGAGGGGGATCGATGGGTGGAGGGAGGGTAATCGATGGGACCACACCTACAGTGCATCTTACAAGGGTACATGTGAAACTAACTAGGTGTAGAATATAAATGTCTTAACACAATAACTAAGAAAATGCCATGAAGGCTAAGTTGACTAGTTTGATTAAAGCATTTCAGATTGTGTGTAAAACCAGTACATTGCACCCCATGATTGCATTAATGTACATAAGTATGATTCGATTAAAAAAAAAAGGACCATCATTTTGAAAGAAGATCTATGTATAGAACTAGTACAGTCTGAGGAGAACAAGGGAAGCAGGAACACTTGGTTATCTGTCTGTCTCTCACTGCATCTGACCCCTAGATAGTAATGGCTGTGGCTTCAATGGTGTAAACCTGTTTGACTGACTCTAACTTAGAACCATGGAGGGCAGGGCATTCTGAG
Organism: Galagoides demidoff; assembly: GCA_963574575.1. Classification (NCBI taxonomy): domain Eukaryota; kingdom Metazoa; phylum Chordata; class Mammalia; order Primates; family Galagidae; genus Galagoides; species Galagoides demidoff. The sequence goes on along the minus strand of CAUYQV010053422.1, from coordinate 6,698 downwards.
TAATTCACAAAGCAAACTGACAAAGTACCAACCACCAGGCCACATTTTGAACTCAATGGAACTGACACCTCTTAGGGCCTGGTTTTGTCCATGGTGAGTTTCCTGGCTGAGTAGTACGTAATATTAACTACATAACAACTAGGGGAAAATCTCATTAGTCAAAATAGCAAAGCATTTGAGTAGCACAACTATTTGAGATCAGAGAGAACAAACTGAATGATTTATTCCATCAGAAACATAGTATTTGACTGAAGGAGCCAAGAATTTCAAAGTAAGCCCAATAAATATGTAAAAAGGGATAAGAAAACGGCATGCAGTATAAAACTATAAAATAAAAACACGAAGACAAGCAAAATATTAACCTGAAAAATAAAATAGTTGAATCAAGGAACCTATTTGTTGGAATAAATTATGGAAAGAATGAAGCGGAAGAAAAACTTTGTGGGAAGGGAAATTGAAAGGACACCTGTTCAAGAGCATGTTTATTGTTGTAGGGCTACAGTGTGTTCTGATATAATGAGCACAACCTAAGGAAATGCGTTGGCTGTTATATTTCCCTTTTTATTGTACATATTTATGGGATACAGGGTGGTATTTTCATACATGTATAATCACTAAATCACCATAATTAGCATATCTGTCACCTCAGGCATTATTTTACTTATGTTGTAAACATGCAACATCCTCTCCTGTAACTTTTTGAAAATGCACATTAATTATAATTTACCACTTTTGCCCTACAGGGCTGCACCGCCACCAGCACTCATTCCTCCTATGCAGCTGTAAGTTTGTATCGATTAACCAACCTGTCTCCATATTCTCCTCTATCCCCTTCCCAGACTCTAATCCACAGTTACACTCTCTACTTTCATGAGCTTGAATTTCTGTTTAGTTCCCCCATATCAATAAGAACATACAATATCTGCCCTTCTGTTCCCGGTTTATCGTACATCACATAATGACCTGCAGTTCCATCTGCATTGCTGCAAATGGCAGGATTTCATTCTTTTTTATGGCTGAATACTGTTCCAATAGGTATGCATATCATATTTTCCTCATCTGTATGTTTGTTGATGGACATTTTTGTTGATTCAATATGTTTCTTACTATGAATAGTGCTGTAATAAATATGAGAGGCAGATGCCTCTTCAATATACCGATATTCTTTACTTTAGATAATTACCCAGTTATAGGATTCCTGGATCATACGGTATTCCTATCTTTCGTTTTCTGAGACTACCCCACACTGTTTCCATAGCAGCTGTACTAATTTACATTCTCACCAACAGTGATAAGATTTCTCTGTTCTCCTTATCCTCACTTGCATTTTTTTTTGTCTTTTTGATAATGGTTATTCTAACTGCAGTGAGATGATACTTCATTGTGGTTCTGATTCACATTTCTCTGATGCTTAGAAACATTTAACATTTTTTTTTTTCACATACCTGTTGGCATTGTAAGTCTTCTTTTAAGAACTGTCTCTTCAGATCCTTTGCCCACTTTTTAATTGAGTTTTTTCTTGGTGTTCAGTTGTTTGAGTTTCTTGTTAATTATGGCTGTCAGTGTCTCATCAGATAAACAGTTTGCAAATATTTTCTCTCATTCTACAGATTGTCTCTTTCCTCTGTTGATTGTCTCCTTTATTGTGCACAAGCTTTTTAGTTTGCTACAGTCCCATTTGTCGACCTCTGGAATTTTTGCCCGTAATTTTGAAGTCAGAATTGCTATACAATTGATGTTTTATGATCACCAGTGTCTTCATAAATTATGAGCAAATTTGACTTCTGATTTGTTACTCTTAGTAATCATGAACTTTATATCTTATAAATTCTTTTTTTTTAGTTTAAAATACACATAAATATGTACACCTATATGCAATATGAATAATACACAAATTTGTCTGTAAACACGTAAATTTACATATTCTTATGTACATGGAATACTTTAATGAACACTGTGCAACTATCAAATACAGACAGGTAGGTTTATACATGCAGCTTGAAACATTGAGATACTAAGTGAGAAAAGCAAATTAAAAATGAATATATTTAGCACATATCTGGTTTTGAAAAAAATATATAGATATGGAAATACTTAGCAGATAATTATTCCTATATATTTTACACTCAAAATTTTCTTTTTTTGTTTTGAAGTATTATGAAGGTATACATATTTTTGGTTACATGGCTCACTTTTATAAAGTTTGGATCATGGTTATAAGTGTGCCTGTCACACAAATAGCATTCATTATACTTATTTGGTAGGTTTTCAGCTGGCCCCTCCTCCATCCTCCCCCCTGCTTAATTTCTATTGAGTTTTATTTCTCTCTATGCACATGTGTGCTCATTACTTATTTCCAATTAAATAGTGAGTACATGTGGTGCTTACTTTCCCAGTCTTTAGATAAAGGTCTCCAGTTACATTCATATTGTTATGAAAAGAATGAAGTCATCCTTATTCATGGCTAAGTAGTATTCCATCTCACATTTTGTTAAACCACTCATGAATTGATGAGCACTTGGGTTGATCCCACATCTTTGCGACTGTGAATTGTGCTGCAATAAACATTCAAGTGCAGGTGTCTTTTGGATTAAATGATTTATTGTCCTTTGGATAAATACTAAGTAGTAAGATTGTTAGATCAAAGGGTAGATCCATTTCTAGTTCTTTGAGGACTCTCCATACCATTTTCCATAGAGGTTGTACTAATTTGCAGCCCCACCAACACTGTGTAAGTGTTTCTTTCACTCTGCATCTGTGCCAGCGTCTATTGTTTTTGGTTTTTTTAATATTAGCCAATCTAACAGAGGGAAAGTGCTACCTCACTGTAATTTTAATTTGCATTTCCCAGATAATTAGCGATCTTGAGGATTTTTTTTCAAATTTTTATTGGCCATTCGTCTATCTTATTTTGAAAAGCTTCTATTCATGTCTTCAACCCAATTTTTAGTAGAGTTTTTTGTATTTTTCTTGCAGATTTGCTTGAGTTTCTTATTCTGGTTATTAGTCCTTTATTGGTTATATAGTTTTCATATATTTTATCTCATTCTGTCTGTTGTCTCTCTGCTCAGGTGGTTATTTCCTTGGCTGTGCAAAAGCTTTTTTAATTTAGGCAAGTTCCACTTATTTATTTTTGTTTTTGCTGTGATTGTCAGTGGGGTCTTCTATTTCATAAAATCTTTGTGTAGGCTGATATCTAGAAGAGTTTTTCCAACATTTTCTCCTATAATCCTTATAGTTTCATGGTTTGCACTTAAGTTTTTTATTCATCTTGAATTAATTTTGTGATAGGTGAGAAATGTGGATCCTGTTTCGTTCTTCATGGGGCTATCCAAGTTGCCAAGCACCATTTATTGAATAAGGCTTCTTTTCCCCAGTGTATATTGCTGCCTGCTTTGTCAAAAATTAGTTAGCTGCATGTGGGTAGTTTTGTTCTGAGTTTTCTGTTGTGTTCCATTGGTCTATGTCTTTAGTTTTTTGCCAATACCACAGTGTTTTGGTTACTATCGCCTGCCTGAGGGATGCAATGATAGTTCAACATTCACTAATAGATAAATGTGATTAAACACTAAACAAAAACTAAGATTTTATGATCTTCTCAATAGATGCAGAAAAAGCATTTGACAAAATTCAGCACCTTTTTATGATAAAAATTCTCATAAACTAGGCGTAAAAGGAATATATCTCAAAATTACAAAAGCCATATATGACAAATCCACAGCCAACTTAATACTGAATGGGGAAAATTGAAAGCCTTCCCACTAAGAACTGGAAAAAGACCTGGGTATCCACTGCAATCACTTTTATTCAATATAGCCCTGGAAGTCCCAGCCAGAGAAATTAGGCAAGAGAAAAAAACTAAGGCTATCTAGAGGGGAAAAGAGGAGATTAAACCACAGGCAGTGCTCGAGTTACAAACATCCAATTTATGTATAATTCACACTATGAAGGGAGGTTGTTATAGTAATTCCCCCAGTTACAAACATCTGACATTCAACCCGTGAATGGAAGCTATTATAGGTAATAGGTAAATGTTCCTCTTCCAACTTACATACAAATTCAACTTAAGAACACATCTATAGAACCTATCTCGTTTGTAACCCTGGGGCTTCTTGGATCACTTTTTCTGATGATAAGATCGTACATCTAGAAAACCCCATAGATTCTACCCAGATACTCCTGGAATTGATAAATAAATTCAGCCAAGTCTCAGGTTACAGAATGAATGTATACAAATCAGTAGCATTTCTACACAGCAATAGCAAACAAGCTGAGAGTCAAATCAAAGATTCAATATCATTTATGGTAGGTACAATGAAAATAAAATACCTAGGAATGTACTTAACCAAGCAGGTGAAAGATCTCTACAAATAGAACCATGAAACATGGAGGAAAGAAATGTCAGATTATACATATCATGCTCATGGATCAGTAGAATTGTTGTTACCAAAATACCCATGCTACCCAGAGTGATTTCCAGAGTGATTTACAGATGTAGCACAATCCCCATCAAAGTACCAATGGCATATTTAATACATCTAGAAAACATAATTCTATACTTCATTTGGAACCAGATGAGACCCTGAATAGCTGTAGCAATCTGAAGCAAAAGGAGCAACTCTAGGGTCATCATATTTTAGACTTCAAACTGCACAACAAGGCTACAGTAACCGAAAGTTTCTTAAAGTAGAAACATTTTATTGCTACCTGTCGTTACCATGTGTCATGGGTTTGGAAGGGAAAAATACGTTTTCACTTTAAATACTTTTATATTACTTGGATTACTTATAACTATTTTTAGAGTTGAGAATACTTTTAAGTGCAAATAACAAAGCAGAAGAAACACATATAAACTTCTAGATTTAGATTCAGAATACTGGGGCTCAAGTTTTACCTCTGAGTCATATAGAAACACCAGCTGTGTGATTTTAGACAAGTTGATGCTTCTAGCTGCATATTCATTGTAATTCTTCTCCTACATTTTTTGGTGACGGTTAACATACGAGGTTAACTTACCTATATATAAAAGTGGCTGGCCCAGTGCTGTGCAAGTACTCCAGAAATGTTCATTTCTTTAACAGAAAGTGAGAAGAGAAAAGGGAGAAGGAGGAATAATTCCTTTTTCTTAGATATTTTTGAAAGTCCTTGTGGGAGTCAGTATCATTTCATAAAGTAGTTTTAAGTAGAAGCAAATTAGTACAGTGCTAAACTGTAGCTTTACTTGTGTAACCACTATTGAATGTTATTGGTGGGAAACCATTGCACGAAGATTAGCAAAGGAAAATACAGATGGGCAGAGAGATCGATTTTACGTGGATCTCCAAAATGAGAAATACAGGTGGATCTCAAGCAGACTTAACTTCATCCAAGATTTATCTTACTTTGGGGCAGAATTGAGTAGGTCAGAGGCATGGCCAGACCACAGAGACAATTCTTTATTGTTCCCTCTCTGTTAGCAGCCTATTTGCAGGCAATCCCATCATCAATTCCATCCTTGTAAAGGGTCCCTGCCAGCAGCAATTAGGAAAGTAAATTCAGCAGTGGAAATCATCAAAACACACTCATCAATCAGGAGCTCTTAAGGAGAGAGATCACTATCACAGCAGGAGTCAGAGCCACAAGGGCATTAGGAGTTTTATACAAAATATAGATGATGACTTTGCAGTAGGGACACTGTGCAAGGTGTGAGGTGTAGCTTTCATTATCAATTCAGAGATAGCCCAGCCAGAGGTCTTATAATACAATCCCACTTACAACATAGATATTCAAGTTATGATGATGGATGAGGAAAAAAAAAACCCAATATATTCTTTTTCTCATTCCACCCCACATTCTGAAGAAATCCTGGGGATGTTTTCATTCACCCATAAAACCATTTGCCTTGCTATGCAAAGAAATCAGAAACTCAGCTGTGACCAATTGCCACCAGCTTGGGAAATACTGATTTCAGGAAAGCTCACTGGCTAGACTTTGTCCACACCAGTCTTGGTACCATCAGTAATGTAGAGGCCTGCCTTGGAGGTGAACCAATGTGAAAAACACATCTAAAGGCAGCGAATCCAGCAGTCTCTCTTCATTTGGTGCTTTCAAGAACAGCAAAGCACTTTCTGCTGATGGAAACAGGCCTGGGTGTCTTCTACCTCATGTGAGAGCTGATAAACTTTCAGTATCGTGCCCGGTCTCTGAAAATCCAGAGCAAAAGCTTCCAGACCAAGTTGCAGCAAATGAATCTTCGAATTTAAACACAGTAATGTTCCCAAAGGCAGAGCAACTGTGAGTAGGGGCTGGAAGAATAATAGAGGAAACCACCATCGATCCACAAATGGATCAACAAACTGTGGTATATGTACACCATGGAATACTATGCAGCCACAAAGAAAGATGGAGACTTTACATCCTTTATGTTCACATGGATGAAGCTGGAAAGTGTTCTTCTTAGCAAAGTATCCAATGTACACAGCCCTATTATGAGATTAATTTATAGCTTTCATATGAAATCTATAACCTAATAACAGACTAAGAATATGAGGGGGAGGTGGGAGACGGGTCGGGGGATTGGGTGGAGGGAGGGTGCTTGGAGGGATCACTTCTATGCTTGATCTTACAAGGGTACAAGTGAATCTTTCTAAGAGTAGAATATGAACGTCTTAACACAATAACTAAGAAAATGACATGAAGGCTATGTTAACCAGTTTGAT